>CM060629.1:33019737-33027237 GCA_030578275.1 Meda fulgida | reverse complement strand
CAGCTACTTTCATTTATAAAAAAGTTGTCACCATCGATTCTCTTTGTACAAATCTAAACTCTTTAATGTAGACGCTTTCACGTTTAAACCAATTAACAAATTATTATTCAATGCAATACTTCTATATAGTTTATATATTAAGTTGCTCAAGCTAGTGGGTCACCATATTGAGCCATTAGTTATGTAAAAATCGCAAACGTTAACATTTTAAAACACAGACTCATACCTTTTTCTTTTGCATAAATTTACATCTTTATACAATGCATCTAGCATCACAAAGAACTTGTTTTTTTTCCACCCTCCACGACGAAGACGATGTCCGTTCTCATGTAGCCTTTTGAAGTAAATTTGTAGTTTTCCTTGCTTTATCCTGTCTTAAAGTAAAAGATGACAGTGAAAAATAGCCAGTATTTTAATTAAATTCATGCATGGTGAGATACTACATATTCATGTAAATTGTGTTGATTTTGAACCACAATGATGCCTGTCCCCTTTAATTCAGCGCGTGCAAGCACAGCCGAAGTAGACTCCTGTGTAAACGATTCTCTGCACTGCTTGTAACACACCGCAGTGCTTACAGTGATCAAACTGATTTACATTCATGAAACAAATAACTAATTACAAGTTTTTTACATCTTATCTCACAATTTCATCAACTGGTTTGGTTTATTTGACATCATCGTGGCTTTTAACTTCAGTGAGCTTTCTGAAGATCTTTATCCTCAGTTTCAAATCCTTTTAGGTTTCTTTATAATAAATGTTCCCTCTCAGGATTCAGGAAGCCTGCAGATCCTAGATAGTCGTGTAATTCTGTCAGTAATAACAAAAGCAGCTGTAAAATTAATCCTGATCTGACGTGCTGTAAGAACGACTGCGGTACGAGAACACGAAACAAACGTCTTACTGAAGAACAATCAAAGGCATGAAGCAGCGAGTCACACACACCACACACACACTCACACACGAAGCTGCGTGTCCACACACACACTAACACTCACACACACACACATCCAAAACACCATGAAGCTGTGTGTCTCACTCACACACACACACACACACACACACACACATGATGACAACACACACTCCACACACACACGCACACAACACACATCACACACACAACACACCAACACACACACACACACACCAAAGCTGTGTCTCACCTCACACACTCACACACACACACACACACAACACACACACACACACACGAAGCTGCGTGTCTCACACACACACACACACGCACACGCCACGCACAACACCACACACACACACACATGAAGCGGTCTCCACTCACACACCACACACACACACACCCAAGCTGCCTGTCCTCACTCACAAACACACACACTCACACACACGAAGCTGCGTGTCTCACACTCACACACACACTCACATGAAGCTGCGTGACCCTTCATTCTCACACACACACACTCACATGAAGCTGCGTGTCTCACACAAACACAGACACACTCACACACACACACCACACACACTCTCACCCACACACACACACAACTCACACACAACACACACATCACACACACACACACTCACAACACACTACCACACACACACACACACAGAACACTCACACACACACACCACACCACTCACACACTCACACACACACACACACACTCACATGAAGCTGCGTGTCTCACACATCACACCACACTCACTCACACACACGACACACACACACACACATCACACACGAAGCAGGCGTGTCTCACTCACAACACACATACACCCTCAGACACACTCTCAGACAGACACAATGCGCACACACACACACACACACACACACACTCACACACTCAGACACACACATGAAGCTGCGTGACTCACACACACACACACACACACACACATACAATCATACCACAACATACATACTCAGACCACCACAAACACGAACTGCGGTCTCACTCCACACACACACACACACTATGAAGCTGCGAGCAAGGAAACGCTGTGTGGCCGGGGTATCGTAATCTGCACTGAAGAAGAGTGAGTGTTGTGTGTGGGGTGTGTGTTTAATGATCTAACTTCACGTTGTATTTCTTCCAAACATACAGATATTTTCCGTGGTGAAGAATATTGACAGATTGTGTGTGAAAATCATCACCTTTGTGCCTTGATCAAGACACTGAGCTCAGGTTACTGTAGCAACCTGCAAAACACATTACGGAATCTCAAGCCATTGAAGAACTTAAAATGATGTAGCAAACACATTATGCATGATGGTTATCTGATGTCAGTTGTGTGTGTACATACTGAAATATTCTTTTTTAGTAAGTGTTTTTTATTTTAATAATAAAAATAATTAATAAGTTGATTTTTATTTTTATTGATCAGCTTTTAAGAAAGCCAAGTTTGGGAAACCCTGAGGACTGAGAGACTGAAGTTTTTGCACTAAATCATTAAAGTAAGCAGTATCGTAGAATTACGGGTTTTAAACTGGGCGAAAGATAGTTTTGAGAAAAACTGTGTAAAAAACGAAAAGTAAATAACTATTTTTATTTATTTAGTTTATTTATTATTATAATTTAATCCTTTATAGTTATTTACTTCATTTTATTTTTATTAATCAATATCGATAAATATATTAAAATGCCAAATAATTAAACAATTATAATAGATTAAACTAAATTTTTAGTTGATTTTAAAAACAGTGTAAATAATAAGATAATACATATAATAGATTACATATATAATTATAATAGATTGCACTACATTTTGGTTAAAAATAAATGCAAATTGATTTTTAAAAACGGTGTAAGAAGTAAAAGGACAAATACAATAATAAATAAAATGAGGAAATTTAATAATAATAAATAAGTATTTATTTTAGCAAAAACATTCAAATATATCTATTTAAAGAAAAAGTTAAAATAAAAAATTAAATAAAAGGCCTAAAAAAAATAAATATAATCAATTAAACTAAATATAATATAATAATGCGTTACTGGTGTAAAAACTCCAAAAACAAATATAAATAATAAAACTAATTAAAGCAAATACATAACTAACTCATTTGATAATAATAATAAAATAGATATTTTAATAAAAAAATATTTAAATATTTATTTAAATAAAAGTAATTTTTGCCTAAATAAATAGCCTAAATAAAAGGCTAATTAAATAATCATTCATTTTAATTTTAATAAAATAAATGCAAACTGAGTTTAAAACGGTGTAAAAACTTAACTACAAATGAAATAATAAAAAGAAATTAAAGCAAATACATAACTTAAAACATTTGATAATAATAAATATAGCTATAATGTTAATAAAACAAAAAATTTAAATAGCCTATTTATTTTAATAAAAAACTTAAAATTAAAAATGAAAATGCCATAATGATAACTAAATATTATAACAATTATTTGAAAATTGATTAAATACCAAATGCAAATTGATTTAAAATAAATAAATAAAGTAGCTAAAGAAATTCCAAAACTAATCTCCAAATAATATTTTATAGGCCTACACAGCCTACATTTTTTCGCAGTAAATTACACAGTTCGTCCTCTCTGATGTCTAAAAGATGTATTATATTTAATATGAGTGTTTGCTGTGTATTCTAGTGTGATGAATCACAGACAGTGCACCTTTGTTTCCCAGCGCATCCATGCCTCCACTGGTGGGGGGTCTGGAAGACAAGAAGCGGATGCCCCTTCCCGCATGTCCCCTTCATCTCTTTCCGACCAAGCCCAACATCCAAGATCACCACAGTCCGAGACTTCCGCCCCCTTCTCCCCGCGGGACGTCCTGGGACAATCCTTAACAACCCTTTCCCTCACACCCCCCCTCCCGCATGACCCTCGGCGAGCGCACGCGGCCCACGAGAGCCGCGGACCACGTCATCATGAAAACCCCCGCCGTTCCAAAATCCTCCGTCAAGAGTTGCTGATGACCAAACCAGAGGTGGCCACGTGGAGAACACTATCATCCATTTAATAAAGGACCTATGAGCTCACGGACACACACATGGACCAAAAATAATCCATGGAGGTACCGCATCCTCCCAAACAGGGAAGTAGACACGTGAGCTTAAATTCAGGGAGTCCGTAAGCCATTTACTGACGTGTTAATATGAGGGATGGTCCTAGTTGCCTTTAGCCCCGCCCGAGCACCTTATAGGAGAAGGATCATGACTTTATAGCTCGCAATCCAAGGCTTTTCAGAAAAAGCATAGCTCATAAACAGCATAATAATAACTTATCTTAAGACCTTTCATGCAAGCGAATATATATTTTATACCTTTATGCACTGGCGATTAACATTATAGCCCTGTGATTGAAAGAAATCCAGTGTGAAATTTGTGGTTTTTATGACGAAGCAAAGCACGTGTTTTATGATTTTTTTTTTTTTTTTTAAAGAGGAAAATTAATTTTTTATGTTGTCTCTTTCTACTTTAAGGAACGTAAAAAGATGTGCGTGTGTGTGTGCGTGCGTGTGTGTCGTGTGCGCGCGCGGTGTTGTGGTGTTGTGTGTGTGCGCGTGTTTGTGCGCGTGTGGTGTGTGCGTTTTGGTGTTGTGTGTGTGTATATATATATATATATATATGATGTCCTGCTTGTCTTTGTGTCCGTCTACAACTGTGTATTCAAGTCCCGAATAATTGTGCGATCTTATACACATACAAGGGACTCTTGTTATGATTTCTCAAGATTCTGGTGTATAAAATCATAGAATATGTGTATATGTGATCATGAGAATAATGACAAGACAACACTGTTCGGGTCAAGTTGGTTTGTTTGCTGTTGTCGTCTGAAGACATTAAACAGAACACTGGTCTGTTTTGTATTTTTATATACAGGCTTGTTTTAACTCAAATCTGCTCTTTGATTAGTTTGGAGTTGAAAAGCAAATGAATACGATTTCTCATGTATCATGTTTCATTAATTTCCCTACTGTTTCTGTATATCTGAGTGAAACGCCTCTGGAACAAGAAAAAAACCAAAAAAGTGCCCACATCTGCAGAGAAGAGAAGAGATGCTGCGAGAGGAACTACTTATTCGCATTCAAATTATTACAACTATGATTGCATGGATAAATTATATATAATAAATGCTATAATTCCATATAAATAAGTTGATTTCCTGCATGTCGCATCTGTAGTTTTGACATGCATCAATTCCTCACGATGATAATGACTAGTGTTTGATCTAAAAGTCTACATTATTTCAGAATCAGAGAATTAAACACATGTATATATTACACAAAGCGTGCTAAATCCCACATAAAACTTCATAAATGCATTATTTTGAGCATTCAAAATGTCACCCTTGTATTCAGTGCTTTTGGCCATCATAAAATGAAGAAAATCACTATTTTTGTGTATTCATGATAGGTAAAAAAAAATCAAGTCAAGCTCGATAAATAAATGTAACCATTTATAAAACAGATTAAACTGAAGATACAGAAACGTCCACCCAGTTAGGGACAGATAAATATTTTTGTTACTTTAATAGTTTGATTTGGTTTTCCTACATGCTTGATACACAAGTACATTCATAGTGAATTATAATAACGTTTTTTTTTAGCTGATTATTCTTCAATCTAAATCTCTTTTTAAGTCTCTATTTTTTTAAATGTTTTTTTGCAATTTATATTTTAACATCAGATCCACTTTGGAATAGTAAATCTACTCGATTACACGATTCAAGCCAAGCGTGTTTAATTTCCCGCGTAACTGATGAAATGAGGAATGGATGTGGTGTGATGTCTCTTTATTTTGCAAGGTTTTCTGGTATTAAAACATTGAATGAGGGCATAAAGTTAAAGGTTAGCTATGGCACAACCCAGTGGCGGACTAAACACACTTCAAGTTTGTTTAGAATATTTCTGCATATTAGAATTTCAGACACAAAGGTCAGTAGTGTACTGATCATGGACCTAGAGCCAAATGTATTCAGGCCCAGTGTTTGTCTTGATCTCCGCTAAAACATGGACATGAGATTGTTAATATGTTCTGTGAAACATGAACGAAACAGCTTGGACATTTGCAGAGGCCTATAGTGAGAACAGTCCAGCTCAAGTTACAACTTACTACTTCATCAGGGTTTAAAGGACTTTCAGCGCTTGTTGAGGTTCAATTGAGTTCAAAATCTATCGACGTCACATCATGTCAGATACCATTTTGCATGTTAATTAATCCTTGAAAGGAAGGTTAACCAGATTCTGCTCGTTTGTGCATCATGGAGGGGTTTAGGAATCATCTGAACTGTTTAGAACTGTGAGTTTAATAGGAGTCTACTTCATTATAATTACTGTGACTACTAAGCCTAGCTATAAAGAGACCAACTAGTGATTAGTCAAGGGCAAACTTCCTGACTTTTGAGTTTCAAATTACCCAATCTTAGTTTTACATGTGACTTTAAAGTCAGGTGGTGAAAATCCAGCTTTTACTGTTGTTCCATATGCTGTGGTGTTTTTAATATGCTTAAAGCAATGTGTAAGTTCATAAAAGTCACAGTATTTTCTGCTATAAAACTGCAGTGAACCAAAGACAGTCTCCGCTTTGCAATCGTATGAGTTTCAGACGTCACAAACGACTCATGTAACCAATCAGATCACGCTTGATCGTCAACCAGTGATCTCTGAGGAGTGAGTGAGTGGGAGCGGGCTCATTTTGCATATTTCAAAGAACCACGCATATTAAATGAGGCAAAGGGTGTCGAGTTAAATTCAATTCAAATATTTAAGGCGATGAAAGAATTTAATTCAATGAAAAAACATTTAAATATGTCGTTTTGTTGGATCAAAGATGAGTTTAAGGATACAATTATTGACATAACAAGGGGACTTTAAAAGAAAAGAAATGTTGATGAGTAATTGTTAAACCGCACCTGTTTATTACCCGTTGTTTGAGAATTCATTTGAATTATACAGCTTTAAACCTTACATTCTAAAGATTGGCTGTTGTTTATGCAGAAAATTTATATATTAATTTTCTGACATATGCACATTCATGACCCCTCCCGCAGCTATTGGGTGATATGCACCCCTGTTTATTTATACTAATATTTAATATAACTAATATTGATGACAGGCCTTTTAATTAGTATATGTCACCCGAGATGGAAATGTGGCCTTGACGTAAAGCGGAGTGCATTATTTACTGTATCTGTGCATTAATTCTAATATTTCGCTCTTGTTTGTAGGACTAATTTCTTACTCATCCTAATCCAAGTCCTCGTTTGCTAATTATAAAATATAATTTCAGGAGGCTTTTTTGAAGTGAGCGAGAGAGAGAGAGAGAGAGATTAAGCATATATAAAGAGTCTGCAAAGTGACTCTACTAATAACTGAATCTGTTGTCTGCTTTCAAGAACAGCGCAGTTATTCCCGTCGCTATATGAGAAATGTCAATGTAGATTTTTAAGTTTTTTATTCATTTTATGGTAGCTTTTAAGTTGCTAAACTATTTTACTGAAAAATCATCAAGCAGCATGTTTGCTTGCGAGTATGTTTCCGTCCTGGTAT
>CM060629.1:33004737-33014737 GCA_030578275.1 Meda fulgida | reverse complement strand
TGGGGCTTGAAAGTGTTAGTTGCGTAGCCTGTCAATGAATGGAGGGACACAAAACTCAGATTTCATCAAAATAATCTTCTTTTGTGTTCGAAGATATGTTCCTAATGTTTACTACAGTGATTAGTTGAGTTGTGTGTAATGCATGCAGTGACTGTAAAATGTGTATTTAGTAATGGGAGTGGCGTGTGAGTGAGATGGTGTTGTTTGGGCTGAGCTCCAGCACACACACTTTGACCCGCGTTCACAATCGCTAAACGCTGACGCGGACGTTTCCTTTGAGCACATTCCCCTCGCCACAAAGCTCAAATCAAACACTACTGAGAGCAATGTGCACCGGATCTCTCTTTCAATAACAGTCAGATTTAGTCCTTTAAATGCTTAAATCCCGGCCGGGAGATATGCAGTTCTCAGAGAATCTCCTCAAGAAGAAGCTTTAGGGATTTCAGAGAGAATCCACCAGTAAACACCAATACAACAGTTTTTATAAAATAGGGGTATGGCAAAAATGATTGGTCTTCATAGACAAGCCCTCTTAGGTGGTTTTAGGTCTGTGTAGTTTAATTTCCCATATTTGTTATTTTTACACTCATATTTTAAAAGGTGTAGGCTATGGCAACATACAACATTAAAACATTACAAAGTGTGTTTCAAAGTGTTAGAATCATGGTTAGTTTAAAAGATAGTTTACGATCTATTAAAAATCCCTCACAGATGCAGCGACTGAACGATTGAGTGCTGTGTATTATAGCGGGTTTGTGTTATGACGGAGTGTATTATAGCGGGTTTGGTGTTATAACGGAGTGTATTATAGCGGGTTTGTGTTATAACGGAGTGTATTATAGCGGGTTTGTGTTATAACGGAGTGTATTATAGCGGGTTTGTGTTATAACGGAGTGTATCATAGCGGGTTTGTGTTATGACGGAGTGCATTATAGCGGGTTTGGTGTTATGACGGAGTGCATTATAGCGGGTTTGTGTTATGACGGAGTGTATCATAGCGGGTTTGGTGTTATGACGGAGTGTATCATAGCGGGTTTGTGTTATGACGGAGTGTATCATAGAGGGTTTGTGTTATGACGGAGTGTATCATAGCGGGTTTGTGTTATGACGGAGTGTATCATAGCGGGTTTGGTGTTATAACGGAGTGCATTATAGCGGGTTTGTGTTATGACGGAGTGTATCATAGCGGGTTTGGTGTTATGACGGAGTGTATCATAGCGGGTTTGGTGTTATGACGGAGTGTATCATAGCGGGTTTGGTGTTATGACGGAGTGTATCATAGCGGGTTTGTGTTATGACGGAGTGTATCATAGCGGGTTTGGTGCTATGACGGAGTGTATCATAGCGGGTTTGTGTTATGACGGAGTGTATCATAGCGGGTTTGTGTTATGACGGAGTGCATTATAGCGGGTTTGGTGTTATGACGGAGTGCATTATAGCGGGTTTGTGTTATGACGGAGTGCATTATAGCGGGTTTGTGTTATGACGGAGTGTATTATAGCGGGTTTGTGTTATGACGGAGTGTATTATAGCGGGTTTGGTGTTATAACGGAGTGTATTATAGCGGGTTTGTGTTATAACGGAGTGTATTATAGCGGGTTTGTGTTATAACGGAGTGTATTATAGCGGGTTTGTGTTATAACGGAGTGTATTATAGCGGGTTTGGTGTTATAACGGAGTGTATTATAGCGGGTTTGTGTTATAACGGAGTGTATTATAGCGGGTTTGGTGTTATAACGGAGTGTATTATAGCGGGTTTGTGTTATAACGGAGTGTATTTTAGCGGGTTTGGTGTTATGACGGAGTGTATTCTAGCGGGTTTGTGTTATGACGGAGTGTATTATAGCGGGTTTGTGTTATGACGGAGTGTATTATAGCGGGTTTGGTGTTATGACGGAGTGCATTATAGCGGGTTTGGTGTTATGACGGAGTGCATTATAGCGGGTTTGTGTTATGACGGAGTGTATCATAGCGGGTTTGGTGTTATGACGGAGTGTATCATAGCGGGTTTGGTGTTATGACGGAGTGTATCATAGCGGGTTTGTGTTATGACGGAGTGTATCATAGCGGGTTTGGTGTTATGACGGAGTGTATCATAGCGGGTTTGTGTTATGACGGAGTGTATCATAGCGGGTTTGTGTTATGACGGAGTGTATCATAGCGGGTTTGTGTTATGACGGAGTGCATTATAGCGGGTTTGGTGTTATGACGGAGTGCATTATAGCGGGTTTGTGTTATGACGGAGTGCATTATAGCGGGTTTGTGTTATGACGGAGTGTATTATAGCGGGTTTGTGTTATGACGGAGTGTATTATAGCGGGTTTGGTGTTATGACGGAGTGTATTATAGCGGGTTTTTGTTATAACGGAGTGTATTATAGCGGGTTTGTGTTATAACGGAGTGTATTATAGCCGGTTTGGTGTAATAACGGAGTGTATTATAGCGGGTTTGTGTTATAACGGAGTGTATTTTAGCGGGTTTGGTGTTATAACGGAGTGTATTATAGCGGGTTTGGTGTTATAACGGAGTGTATTATAGCGGGTTTGGTGTTATAACGGAGTGTATTATAGCGGGTTTGGTGTTATAACGGAGTGTATTATAGCGGGTTTGGTGTTATAACGGAGTGTATTATAGCGGGTTTGTGTTATAACGGAGTGTATTATAGCGGGTTTGTGTTATAACGGAGTGTATTTTAGCGGGTTTGGTGTTATAACGGAGTGTATTATAGCGGGTTTGTGTTATAACGGAGTGTATTATAGCGGGTTTGTGTTATAACGGAGTGTATTATAGCGGGTTTGTGTTATAACGGAGTGTATTATAGCGGGTTTGGTGTTATAACGGAGTGTATTATAGCGGGTTTGTGTTATAACGGAGTGTATTATAGCGGGTTTGGTGTTATAACGGAGTGTATTATAGCGGGTTTGTGTTATAACGGAGTGTATTTTAGCGGGTTTGGTGTTATAACGGAGTGTATTCTAGCGGGTTTGTGTTATAACGGAGTGTATTGTAGCGGGTTTGTGTTATAACGGAGTGTATTGTAGCGGGTTTGGTGTTATAACGGAGTGCTGTGTATTATAGCGGGTTTGGTGTTATAACGGAGTGTATTATAGCGGGTTTGGTGTTATAACAGAGAGCGTTTGTTCAATGTTTGCGCCTGTAAGCGCTGACCCTGCTCTTTGCTCTGTGAACTTCTGTAGAGTCAGCGCTTCAGTTTAACATTACACTTGAACCTCGGTTAGTCCTGCGCAGGGAGTCAAGGATCATTTTTGGCTTTAACATCTCAGAACTCATTTAATGCCCACATGCCCAGGGGCATTTTTTCCCACTTTTAAAGGTGCTTGCTCATGTAAAGCATGATGTGGTTGCTCTCGTGCGTTGTGGGTGATGTGGACTCTCTTTAGTGTATGTTTATTGGAATTTGCTGTCTTTTTAAATCAGATCTTTTGGAACCTCCAATTTTTTCCATTAATTTCTCGCATGGGGATTTTCAAAACAGTCTTTGTTAAAGCGTTATAAAACATGAATCTCGCCTGCAAGGACAATCACAACATTACAAACTTTGATTAAAAAAAAAAGTCTGTGAGGGAAATGACTACAATCTCTTGAAGCATTGCGAATGACAATCGAATAAAAAAAGAGGTAGAAATACAAAACTCATTTAAAAAAGCTGAATAAAAACAATCTATTTCAAGTTTATTTCACAATATGCATGTATATTGTAATATTTAACTATTTTGAGAGTGTACAGAGCCTGACTCTATCATTTAAATCACAGTGCATCATGGGAGTGGGCGGAGCTAAAGAGCTCTTAACTTTTTCGAGTCTGATTGGTGGAATGTTCTGTACAGCATTATGGGTAATGTCGTTTTTCCACCATGAACTCTGCTGTTAAACACAATTATTTTAAAGCTAAGTTGATATACAGCGTGTGTGAAGATACCATCGCTTATCAACCTCGTAGCAGTAGAGCTGACTTTAAAGGTTTATGAGTTATCGTTAAAAATCAGTTTCCCTATAGAGGAAATTAATTACATTTTTTCTTCAGGAAACTGGATCTGTCTGCAATTTTATTTAATAAATGCACTGAGCGGTGAATACAAGAGCGGTGCCCATGAAAGCTGTGAATGGATCTTATTAATTTATAATTAGAATGATATACAATCATAAAATATTTGTAATATTTTAATGTTACAATAAATCTAAAATATATTACAATATATGTTCAAATTGTATTTTAAATGTAACTATTTAGACATAATAAATGCAATAATATTTAGACAGAAAATTTTATTTAATTCTAAGAAGTTTAGTCACAAATTGTTTTAATGTGACTTCACCATGTAAATAAATCCACTTCGCTTATTTTAGTACACGGATTCAGCGCATTGCCTGTACACTCACAGCAATCATGCACAGAACAAAAAGGATCCACTGTTGTTACAGGCAATTCCTTGATAGCTGTCCAAACATGGAAACATATCTGAGAGATGTGGAGTTTCCTGAGCTGTGAAATATATGAGCAATGCAAAGCTCTTAAATCATATGCTCTGTATAGAGAAGTTGTGTCCCAAATGACACTATGCACTTGTACGCTATGCACTTGTACGCTATGCACTTGTACACTATGCACTTGTACGCTATGCACTTGTACGCTATGCACTTGTACACTATGCACTTGTACGCTATGCACTTGTATGCTATGCACTTGTACACTATGCACTTGTACACTATACACTTGTACACTATGCACTTGTACACTATTCACTTATACACTATGCACTTGTACACTATGCACTTATACACTATGCACTTATGCACTTGTACACTATGCACTTGTACACTATTCACTTATACACTATGCACTTGTACACTATGCACTTATACACTATGCACTTATACACTATGCACTTGTACACTATGCACTTATACACTATGCACTTATACACTATGCACTTGTACACTATGCACTTGTACACTATGCACTTGTACACTATGCACTTGTACGCTATGCACTTGTACGCTATGCACTTGTACACTATGCACTTGTACACTATACACTTGTACACTATGCACTTATACACTATGCACTTATACACTATGCACTTGTACACTATACACTTATACACTTATACTCTATGCACTTATACACTATGCACTTGTACACTATGCACTTGTACACTATTCACTTGTACACTATGCACTTGTACACTATACACTTGTACACTATGCACTTGTACACTATGCACTTGTACACTATGCACTTATACACTATGCACTTGTACACAATGCACTTGTACACTATTCACTTGTACACTATGCACTTGTACACTATGCACTTGTACACTATGCACTTGTACACTATGCACTTATACACTATGCACTTATACACTATGCACTTGTACACAATGCACTTGTACACTATTCACTTGTACACTATGCACTTGTACACTATGCACTTGTACACTATGCACTTGTACACTATGCACTTGTACACTATGCACTTGTACACTATACACTTGTACACTATGCACTTGTACACTATGCACTTGTACACTATGCACTTATACACTATGCACTTGTACACAATGCACTTGTACACTATACACTTGTACACTATGCACTTGTACACTATGCACTTGTACACTATGCACTTATACACTATGCACTTATACACTATGCACTTGTACACTATGCACTTATACACTATACACTTATACACTATGCACTTGTACACTATACACTTGTACACTATGCACTTGTACACTATGCACTTGTACACTATGCACTTATACACTATGCACTTGTACACAATGCACTTGTACACTATTCACTTATACACTATGCACTTGTACACTATGCACTTGTACACTATGCACTTATACACTATGCACTTATACACTATGCACTTGTACACTATGCACTTATACACTATACACTTATACACTTATACTCTATGCACTTATACACTATGCACTTGTACACTATGCACTTGTACACTATTCACTTATACACTATGCACTTGTACACTATGCACTTGTACACTATTCACTTATACACTATGCACTTGTACACTATACACTTGTACACTATGCACTTATACACTATGCACTTGTACACTATGCACTTGTACACTATGCACTTGTACACTATGCACTTATACACTATGCACTTATACACTATGCACTTATACACTATGCACTTGTACACTATGCACTTATACACTATGCACTTGTACACTATGCACTTGTACACTGTGCACTTGTGCACTAAGTACTCAACCGTGTAGTGAATTAATTTTATAAGGCTATTTTGTGATTTAACTTCGGCTTCCCTTCTCATGTACAGGACGCTACTGCGAGGTGCACCAGATGACTGGGAATTACATGTGGGATAAGGACACCATGAAGGAATTCCTGATCGGAACCAATCAGGACAGCCGGTTACCCCTGTGGTGGGACGGGTCCGAGCCGCTGTGGGTCACCATGCAGAAACTAGGGAAAAGAGTCTACATGTACTACTGGCCAGGTCAGTTTATGCCATCAATAGAGTACAATGTGGGACCAGGGTTGTTAAAATTAACTAAAACTATATATATTTATACAGTAGTCAACATTTGAAGTGGATCAAAACCTTTTATCAAAGTTATACATTAATTTTTGTCTTAGGACAACTTTGATGAACTTTTTAATCCACTTCAAATGTTGACTACTGTATAAATATATATATATATATAAATCTTTTTTGTTACTTAACATAAAATAAACATTATCCCAAATATTTTTTTTAACCCTTCAACTTATTTTATTTTTCATTTTCATTTAGTTTAACTTGGATATATTAATAACATAAAACTGAATAAATAATAACTAAAACTGAAATAAAAATGAATAAATATGTATATAGGCATAATAAATAAAAAACATAAATCAAAATTACTAAAACTTTAACATAAACAGAAAAAAACGAAGAAAAAAAACTAATTCAAACTGTTAATAAAAACTATTATAGTATCTCAGTTATACTAAAATAACACTTTGTGGGTCTTGAACCTCATAACAAATAAATATAAATGATTATTTTTCATAAATGTGTCAGTGAAAGTGAAATGTTTAAACCTCAGGTGGTTACAGTAAATATTATATAAGCTACTTTAATGTCAGCTTATTTTATATATTTTTAATATAAGGTTTGCAACCCCTGATTTGTGTGATATTGACTTTGGGACCAAATGTTGTTTTGTATTGTAAAACTTGAGAAAGTAAATGAATAAGGAAGATGCATGTAAATGGAGATATTTTTACTTGGGTCCTAATGATGTCACTTCCTATTTATCACAAACTTATGAAATGTTTAAGGGGTGAAATGTGGAGTAGTGTAAAAAAACGGCTAAATACAACATTTTTTGGAGCCTTTATGCAGACATCTGGCCATGAGAACTTATACTTGACTATGAAATATGGTTTTAACTGCAAAATAAACTTTGGGGTTGGCAAGATATTATGTTTGTGAAAGATCTCTCTTCTGCTTACCATGGATGCATTTATTTGATGAAAAATACGGTAGAATCAGTGAAATATTATTATAATGTAAATCATCCTGTGATCAAAGCTGTATTTTCAGCATCATTACTCCAGTCTTCAGTGTCACATGATCCTTCAGAAATCAGGAGAATATGATGATCTGATGCTCAAAAAACATTTATGATTATTATCAACGCCGAAAACAGTTCATATTTTTTGTAGAAACCGTGACACATTTTATTTTTCTAGATTTTTTGATGAATAGAAAGTTCAAAAGAACAGCATTTATTTGAAATAGAATCTTTTGTAACATTATAAATGTCTTTACTGTCACTTTTGATCAATTTAAATCGTCATTGCTGATAAAAGTATAATTTTTTTTACTGACCGCAACCTTGTTCAGTATAAATAGAAATATCTGTTTGTCTCACAGAACGTCCTCGTCGTTTGATTAGTGCTTCTCTTTTAAAAGCTGCTCCTGTTGCTGCTTTACATCAACACAAGCTGGCAACGTTTTCAAGTGAAGATTTCAAAAGATCTGACTTTGATCTCTCTCAAATGCATATGAACACAGTAATATGCAAATAATCAACATATTATTATGTGTGTTTCTGTCCATTCAGGTTGTGAAGTGACGATTCTTGGAGTCAGACCTTCGTTCTGTGAGGAATACGTGTACAATCCTTCAGAGAAGAACCTGACCGACTCCATGGAGAACGCTCTCAATGCGTTAAAGTAAGAGCAGAAACCAGAAACCATTAAAGACGAGCTATTCTGCTTTTCACACATCGTCATCTCTCTTCAGTGTGTGATGTTCTTCTCTATATCAGTGTTTCTGAGCTCCTGAAACGCCTCCATTGTATCTTGAGTTTCTTCCGGGAACACGTCACAATATTCCTCATTATAATAATTCATGCGCAGAATAAAGGGGCGGGGCCTGGTTGAGTTAGTTAGTAGTGTGTTAAACTGGTGGTTATGGTAAGGGGCGGGACATTTCCCAAACACACTCGAAGCGCTCGACCAATCACAACACACTGATCCAGCCGACCAATCAGAGCACAGTGTGCTTTTCAGGAGGAGGGGCTTCATAGAGACAGAAAGTAAACAGAGCGTTACTGACAGACTGGGAAGAGAGGAGCCGCAACAATGGAGAATATGAGGAAAATAATCAACATTCAAGCAGGAAAACCTGTTCTAGTAGAGCCTGAAACAACATCAAGACACAATAGGCATTCGTTTTTTAGCTTTAGTATGAATAATTAGCCTTAAGGTTATGTATAAGCTGGTGTGTTCCAAAACAATGACAAAATTCGCATTTAGGAGATTTAAGCATTCAAAACTTACACTCTCTCACTTCTGGACTAAAATGGATCACGGATTTTTATGACATCACCAGCTTCAGCTGCTCATCACATCTTCTGTCCAATCAAATGCTCTCTAGAATCTATAGCCCCGCCCCCTTTGCTATAAACACCACCTGGCCGAAGTTCGGTTGCTCAAACACTCAAGTTTTCTCGTTTTCCAACTGCATGTTGGTTAAGAATGAAATGACTAGAATTTATTCACATCTGTACTATTGAATCCAACGTATCATCAGCGCTGGATTCCCTTCAGTGGTGTTGTCAAGTACGACTTGCAGTCTGAGAGGTAAACGTAACGCTATTGGCTAATTTGAAAAGGGGGAGGAGCCATTCAATATGTCCCGCCTTTGCTTCCTTTTTCAGCGGAAATTACGTCAACGCATCAAACAAAGCTGCTATAAGACATTTCAGTGGGACTTTAAGTGTGATTGTTGTTATTATCTGATGATTTGATTTGAATGTTTCCAACAGGAGTAATAAAGCAGACATGGCTGGTATTTATTATGAGAAGATTGATGTAGAAGGGCATCACTTTGGTCCTCGATCTCCTGAAATACAGCGTGCCGTTCGCTCACTGGACCAGGCCTTACAGACTCTCAACCAGAAAATCAAGGTATTTTTAACAAGGGTGAAAGAATGAAAGAACAATTTGAACATCTGAAACGCGTTTGTTTGTTTGACAGGAGAAGAAAATGAGAGATGATATAAACGTGGTGCTGTTCTCGGATCACGGCATGACGGAGCTCAAATGGATGGAGAAAGTTATTGAACTGGATAACTTCATTGACATGTCACACATTATTAAAATGATGGACAGGGGGCCGGTGGTCAATCTGTGGCCCAAACAGGACAAGTTTGAGGAGGTGAGCTGAACCTGTCTTTGTGTTTTACATCAGACTCATGTTTACTTGTGTGTACAAGTGCAGTGTACAAATGCATAGTGTACAAGTGCAGTGTATAAGTGCATAGTTTATAAGTGCATAGTGTACAAGTGCATAGTGTATAAGTGCATAGTGTATAAGTGCATAGTATGTAAGTGCATAGTGTACAAGTGCATAGTGTACAAGTGCATAGTGTACAAGTGCATAGTGTATAAGTGCATAGTGTGTAAGTGCATAG
>CM060629.1:32967237-32999737 GCA_030578275.1 Meda fulgida | reverse complement strand
CAGTTTCCACAGAAATATGCATCAGCACAACTGTGATAATAATCATAAATGTTTCTTGATCATCAAATCATCATATTCTCCTGATTTCTGAAGGATCATGTGACACTGAAGACTGGAGTAATGATGCTGAAAATACAGCTTTGATCACAGGAATAAATTACACTTTAAAATATATTCACATAGAACACACCTAGTTTACATTATAATAATATTTTCACAATTTTACTGCATTTTTGATCAAATAAAAAGCAGCCCTGGTGTGCAGAAGAGACTTTTAAATGCCTGTGTGTATTTTTATATTTTAATTATTTTATATTGTTATTGTAACATAATAATTGTTATATAAATACACCAATTGTAGGCTTGTAACTCATCAAATGTTTATTCAGATGTTTTCCTCTCTCTGCAGACTTCAAGACGAACTTCCGCGCCGGTCCCATTCGAACAGTCGATGTGTATAATGTGTTGTGTAAGACGCTGGGGATTGAAGCGCAGCCCAACAACGGCTCCTGGTCTCGGGTCGAGTGCATGATGAAGAGCTCGGCTTCAGCCGTTCCAGTCGCTTCGACCTCCGTATGCCTGATGATGATGATGATGATGATGATGATGCTCTAGAATATCTGGAAACACAACATCAGATACAGGAAACACTGATTTTATGCCTTAGCGTGTGCCATATAAATGCCAAGAAAACCCATTTTCGCTGCACTGCCTCTATTTTTGAGTTGAAGAAATGATGTTGTTGGATAAACCAATTTGCACATTTTCACTGAAATTTTACCTGAGGTCAAAGATTTATATTTTTAGTAAAATGTGAGCTTTTATTATGTAATTTCATTCATTTTCTCCATCTGTTGTTTCTGTCTTTACACATTTATTTTAGTTGTATTTTATTTTCTGATTACTGTAAAATGGCTAGTGTGTCCTATCTGTCAAGATATGTGCTGTTTTGAATGTAAGGCATTGTATTATTATTATTAGTTTAATTTCTATAACATTAAAGAATTATAACATTATATAATATTATATATAGATATAGATCCATTTTCCTTTAGCACAGGGTTTGTACTCATTTCTTTCACAATAAAATATTTTCTCAAGACTCAAAGTGTTTGTTATTTTACTACTACATTTGTTCTTTCACATTCTACTACGTATATTATGTTTTTATTGTGATTTACTTGGGGACTCTTATTCTGTATTATGTGCTTTTACAGCAGCTTTAACAACGGCAAGCTGTGAGCTCTCTCGCCACCTGCCGGTCTGTCTGTGAACTTCAATGAGCTCACGGTTTAATGTTATTCATTTCACATAATATTTTCAACTTTATTTTCACCTCTTTGCTACTTTATGTATTTATTTATTTATTTATTTATTTATTTATAAAATAACTTTAATGATGAGTTTATCTTAAGGTTTTAGTTTATATTTTTGAAGTCTGACTTTGAATAAACTTTGAACACATTGACGATGTCATTCTGTTTATTATAAGCAGTTTTCGCGCTCTTAAAAGCAGGATGGATTCTGATTGGCTGTCAATGCTTGTATCGGAAAAAATCGTTATGATTCCAATGGTTGTGGCGTAGACTCTGCTATTTTTTTTTATATTTTAAACGATTTTAGAACTATATATTTTTAGACAGAAATTATTTAAACGAACATTGTATGCGTTATTTATTTATTATCTTATGGTTGTACAGTAGACTTGTTTTCTTTTAAGTTGGTGAAGAATAGTGTACAAGATGGACAGAAGGTGGCGCAAAAGACCTTTTATTTAAGTCTTTAAAATCAAACTGGTTGTTGCAAACATACTATAGTGTGATGTGAGCTGAGCAGGCTAATATTAATTAACAGCACTTACTATAGGGTCAGGGTTTGGTTTAGCTGCATCATGTAATTATACATAATTGACTTTATTACCACAATAAGTAAGTATTAATGTAAGCATTTTTTGTAAACATAATACTTATATTGTATACAATATACACACAATATACCATTGTATTGAAAGTAGGCTACTTAATATTTTTTCGTGACCCAGGGATATTTTTTCGTATATTAAAATAATTATTTTAAAGATTTTATTATTAGTAATTTTTTATTATGTATCGGTGTGTCCGCAAAAAAACAAGCAATCAGACACAAAGTATGATAACCAGTCTGGGTCATGTATTTATAAAAACGATTTCAGTTTAAGACATTTCAATGTTGTTTGGATCCATTGTGTGTGATTTATGGCCTACTCGAGTTTCCATAGTCGCTGTTCCATTCATATCCTACTACGGCAAAGACCTGTCTTATGAATATTAATCAGATAATGCTGACGTTGCTTGGTAACCTTCCGCTAGCTGCCAGTGCCTAATTATTATTCAAAAGACAATTCTTACCCGCTCATTCGCCGACAGACTACCACCTACGCACCAACGGCCAATCATTCTGCGCCATTCAGCATACGTCACGTTACGTAATTAATATTCAAACAATTCCCTTTTCCATAGTAGAACAAATTCGCCACTCGAGAATCAGCTGGGGATCTAAGCAGGACTGAGATTGCGATGGATTGACAATAAGTTATTTTTTCTCACATTTTAGACAAATCGCGGTGGATATAATGATAATATTTCAGAGTGTTTACATATTTATCTCACGTTTAAGGCTTTAGAAGTAAAGCCGTCGCGCGATGATGCCTCTCCGGTGTTTGTATTCACGTCATCGGAGCTAAACGCTCCTCGAGATGTTTTGATATATTTGGATGATGATATTTGGTTTTGACGGCCTTTGTGTGTGCACTTGATGGGAACATTTATGTAGGATTTGAATTAGCAGCCATTTAAGCTGAGCCCTCTCGGTGAACTGATCTGACTGATCATAATTTCAGGTGCTCTTGCTGTCATTTGAACCCGTTTAGATGCAACAGTTGCACGTGTATTTCTCGTGTAAAGCGGCTCCGGATCATCTTGTGTGAATTGAATGCACACATTGTGATGAGTGTGAACTCGAGCATGCGACCTGTCTATTGCTGTGTGTACGTGAGGACATGTCATTCCCAGCATTCCCATCATTCCCATCATCAGCAGCATCATGCGTCCTGATGGCCGAAGCTCCAGCACCAGCAGCGGGTCTGCGGTCCTCGTCTACCCGTCTCTGGTCGTCGGTGTCTCGGTTGCGGTGCTCCTGCTCTTCCAGCTCGGCTCCGGAGGACTCACTCTCACCTCGTTTTTCCTCAAACTCTTTATTTACGTGTCCTTCGCCCTGTTGTGTTTTCTGCTGGGGGGTTTCGGGCTTCTGGTGTGGAAAAGCCCCTTGAAGATCAGCAGATTCGACACCACTAAGAGACAGTCCTCGAAGCTCGCGGATCTATTCAATAAGTTAATGGTAAGGATGATGATGATGATGATGTCACATCACAACATCTCTACACTAACATCTACAGACAAACAACAATCCACACTTTCACTGTGATTGATTCAAATAATGTGACAAGATAGATAGATTCATGGATGATAGATACATGGATAGATAGATAGATAGATAGATAGATAGATAGATAGATAGATAGATAGATAGATAGATAGATAGATAGATAGATGGATAGATGGATAAATGAGTGAATGGATAGATGGATGGATGGATGGGTAGAACAATAGTTAGATGGATGGATAAATGAATAGATAGATAGATAGAATGCAAGATAGATAGTACATGGATGGATAGATAAATGTAACGCTAGTGTGTGTGTGTCTGTATATATACACACACACACACACACACACACACAGACACTGACACAGTTATATTGTGTATGTATAATATTCATATATTAAAATAAAATAATAAACAAAATAATTATTAATATGTAGATTTTAATTTAATTTGAAATAAATTCTTCAATTTTTATTTAGAAATAAATAAAAAGGTGTATTGTGGTTGACTCACACAGTAAACAAAACAAGAACACAAATATTGAACTCTAAAGATTCAGTATATCCAAAGGTGAATATTACACAATCAGAAAACCCACTAGCCTGGAAAAACCCTGACGAACTTCCGGCAAATTTCCAAAAAATCCATTTTGTTGTGATTGTGCTGTCGATCTCGGACCTCGAACAGTTCTAATAATAGCACTGAAATGGGTTTGTACAGTCTATATTCCCCACAGGATCATTGCAGGACGTGTAACTGTTGTAACTGCTCCTCGATGTGCAGCTCTTGTGTGTTTGTCACGAGTGATTGCTTGTTCTTGGATCCGCAGGGCCGGTTCTGTGTTCCTCTGCTGGATTCGGCCCAGACCAGGAGAGTCGTCGTCTCTCTCAATGTGGATAAAGCCCTTAAAGAAGGTGAGTGGTCTTGAGCTGCGTCTCAATTCACCTACTTATACTACGCCCTAAAAGCACTCCTTTTATGAAGAAAAAGTAGATCCTTTTGAGTGTGTCAAAACTATCACGTCATACAATTGTGTCTTTTGCTCTCTGTCGCATCTTATCACAGTAAACTGGCCTGTCAATCATCTTATCAGAGATTAAATCCTTCACATTTAATTTCCCACAGAAATGCAGAAGTTTGTTGATCTGCAGTCGCGGGTTTTCATGCAGAGACTCTCCTTATATAATGATGCATTTAAAAGTGAATGGCCAAACGGATCTTTATAAAAGTCCACATTGTTATTGCAGATGAAATATAACACAGATAACATTAAATGAATATTTTTCTTATCAGGTTAAACTTTGATTAGTCACTCAAACCTTTATCTAAACCTTTCTCCGTCGGCCGCACATATCTGCCATGTTTTGTAGTTTTTAAACACTTTTAGTTCTTTAAGTTTGTAGTTCCTCCTCCAAAGTGCAGTGGATTGTGGGTAATTGCTGGGAAAGTCGGTTCATTCTCATGGTGTTTGTCACAACCATCTCTTCTGTAGCTTCGCTCTCTGGAGGGACGATCAGTTTAAAGAGATAGTTCACACAAAAATGATAATTATGTCAGTAATTACTCGCCTTCATGAGCTGTCTCACTCCTCCATAGGCTTCTATCTAATTGAGACTTGCCGGCCCAGAAAGTTAGTGAAGACCGTTAAAATAGTCCAAGTGACTACAAAGGCTCAATCTTAAGTTTATCAAGCGACGAGAATACTTCATTTTCACTTTATTCATTTTCTTCTGTGGGCCTCTGAGTGAGTTCACGTCAGAACGTAGGCTCACTATTGGCCAGCATCACACGCATCACATGACCAGCGTCGGCCAATGCGTGATGTACAAACGTGAGCCTACGTGTGACGTACGACACAGAAGCGCTGCGCTGTTACACTACATGAACTCACTCGAGGCCCACACTGAAGAAAATGAAGAGTTGAATAAAGTTATTTTTTTTGTTTTTTTGCGCAGAAAAAGTATTATCGCCGCTTGATAAACTTAGGATTGAGCCTCTGTAGGACTATTTTAACGATGTCTTTTCTAACTTTTCTGCGCCGGCAAGTTTCGATCCCATAGAAGCCTACAAAGGAGTGATCCAGCTCTCAGATTTAATCAAAAATATCTTAATTTGTGTTCCGAAGATGAAAGATTATGTGATTGACAGGCGACAAGTGAACATGGACGAGCCATTATTTAAAATTGGAATTTCTCTGAAATTAAAAATCTTTGGAAACTTTTGGGATATTGTAAGTACTCAACTGCAGGAAATATATCACACTATGCAAGTGATTTTTGGATATTTTATTACAAAAATCTTTCATATTGTACCTTTAATGAACGTAGTTTAAACGTGAAGTTTAAATGAGATTTGAGATCATCTGTGAAGGGAAAGATTTTTAGTGTGAAACACAATTTCAGTCTGTTCCTCACACAAAGCTATTAAATAACTGCTGAAGAAAATGTTTTTTGAGCACTATATTGTCGCTATGTGCTTTCATAGTTTATGTGATATATCTCCTTTTCTGTTTAAATGGAAAAAAAGAGAGATTGGTCATGGGAGTGAGTAAATGACAACCGTTTTCATTTTGAGGTAAACTGTTCCTTTAAATAGTCTCTGTTATTGTTAAGAGGTGAATATTGCTCAGCACACATCAGCGTCAGAGGTATTTTTTTCACCTTTGACCTCTGTCGGTCACAAGACCTCTGTGTTCCTGCGCTCGGACTGGATTTCTCTGCTAAATCTCTGAGCTTTAGAGTCCAGGAGCCGATCCGTTTCAGATCTCGGTTCGAGTCCTACAGCAGTCTCAAAAGTGAGCCGATTATAGACTTAAAATATATGAATGTCATTGCATTAGAATTAGATATTAAAATATCAAATCAAGTCTGAATGCCATAATATGCCCCTATAATTCAAGATATCAGGGTAAAAATGCCCCTTTTGTCTTGTATTTATGTAATATGATTGGCCTATAGTGAAGTAATATCACTCCAGTGCAAATGTGATATTGGTTTTATACAACAGCTCAATAAATAAGAAGTTAATATTGTATTTTATTTTAGACACAATATTGTGTTTTTGCTCAGTTTTGCCACTGATAATATTACCTATGAAGCCAGAGCAGAACTGTTGTGCGTCTTCGAGGGGGTGTTTCGCTTCTGAATGAATCCGCAGTTTGAGCGAATCAATCGGACGAACCAATTATTCACAAAGAGAGTGATTTACTTCATTCCTGAATGAGTCAGCCGTTTGAACGAATCAATTGAGTGAACCAATGATTCATAAAGAGAGTCATTTTCCTCATTCCTGAATGAATCAGCCGCTTGAACGAATCGAATGAATGATTCAATGACTTACTCATTTATAGATTTACCGCCAACTATGTGGGGTTTCTTATTTAGAGTATTATTTCATAAAATAAAATAAAAAACAATCTTATTTTGTTTGTAGTTTGCCTAAAAATGAAAATTCTGTTTTACATTTACTCACTCGCATGTCGTTTCAAACCTGTATGACTTTCTTTCTTTTGCGGAACATAGAAGATATTTTGAAGAATGTTGGTAATTAAACAGTTTTGGTCTGCAAATATAATGAAAAAAACAAACGATGGTTGTTGTAGCCTAAAAGTTCAATTGTAATAAATTCTATGTTGAAACAAATTAATTATTTATTTCTAAAGCTACGTTTTGTGATGTATATTTGATGATTTTCTCATTTAACACAATAATGACTTTAAATGATATTTTAAGGGTAATTTCTCAGCCAATTGTGATGTGCTATTATTTGCGATTTATTTCGATAAATTCATTTATACATATAATAATAATAATACTATTTAAATGCATAAAATATATTATTATTATTATTATTGCTATTAATAATGATATATGTCTAATGCAGACAAATTCACATATTTGTAAGTGCGACTTAAGTGTCCAGATACTGTCTGTGCTAAAAATAAAAATAATCAAGCTCTAGGATGCCAGTCGCCATTATTTTGTGTGCAAGAATGGTTATAATCTCTCTCTCTCTGTCTCGTGTGTTGCTGTTGTGTTTTATAGGCTTGAGAAAACAGTCGCTGTCATTTTCCTGTTTGTCTTATTATCTGTCTCTCTGTTGGAGTGTGTGGGTGGAATGACATTATAACACAAACCACTTACTGCATCTATAAAACATGCCTTTTACCTCAACACACACACACACACACGTTTGTTTTTAATTTTTAGCAGTTTATTTGTAAACAATACTCTTTATTTTATTCTGTTTTTGTTAAGATGACATTTATCAATATTACAAGAAACGAGACAGAAACATAATAATGCATGGGCTCTGTGGGCCTTCTGTATATTTTTACCAAGTTATTATTTTCTTTTCCTTTTTTCTGTTTGGTGCTGCCTTGTCTTTCGCAGATAAATCAGCTGTGCGATTTGAATCAAATCGTAAACTCAAGAATTAATTTGAATCAAATCGTGAATTCAAGAAATGATTTGAATCAAATCGTGAACTCAAGAATCAATTAGAATCAAATCTTGAATTCAAGAAGCGATTTGAGTCAAATCGTGGACTCAAAAATCAATTTGAATCCAATCGTGAACTCAAGAATCAATTTGAATCGAATCGTGAACTCAAGAATCAATTCGTGAACTCAAGAATCAATTTGAATCGAATCGTAAACTCAAGAATCAATTCGTGAACTCAAGAATGGATTTGAGTCAAATCGTGAACTCAAAAATCAATTTGAATCGAATCGTGAACTCAAGAATCAATTTGAATCGAATCGTGAACTCAAGAATCAATTCGTGAACCAATGAATCGATTTGAATCTAATCATGAACTCAAGAATCAATTTGAATCAAATTGTGATGTACCAAAAGAGTCCCACCCCAGCACTTTATAAATGTCACACTCTCTTAGACCATGTTTCGAGCACCTCTGTCTGATCACATGACCAGGAACAGCTGCTTGTACATGACAGCTAATAGCGTTAACATGAATGAGGAATTCAGCCTCACTCCTCAGGTTGTTTCTGAACGGCTCGTAATGAATCGTGCGGGCGAATGAGATCATGATTATAATAATGAGCTTCCTTACACGGTTTGATCCCCTTAGAGCTCGTTACACTGGAGACCCTGTTACCAACACAGAGCTGGTGTGCACCGGAGCCGGCGGGGTCTCCGTCACAGAGGGTCCTTCATACTGACTGTAGGGTGTTTCACTCCAATACACGCGCACTGTGTTCTGCTGCTCACAAACTGCTAGTGTTGCTAGTGATTGGGTGTTCTTAGCGATTGCAAAATCAACCAAGTCAAGAGAGCCAACCCTCAAGTTCTCAGAGGTTTTAAATGTGTTCCTATGGTGTTCTAGGTGGTTGCTAGGGTGTTGCTATGTAGCTTTTAACAATTTTAGGGTGTTCTGGGTGGTTGCAAGGTGACTGCACACCAGTTTAGATCAAAAGAGCCCACCCTTAAATCGTCAGAGGTTTTAAATGATGCAATGTAGTTGCTAAGGTGTTTAAGTGGTTGCTAGGATGTTGCTAGGTAGCTTTTTACGATTTCTGGGTGGTTGCTAGGTGACTGCATACTAGTCCAAGTCAAAAGGGCCCATCCTTAAGTTCTCAGAGGGTTTAAATGTGTTGCTATTCAGTTGCTAGGGTGTTCTAGGTGGTTTCTAAGGTGTTGCTTGGTGGTTTCTAATGATTTTGAATTTTTCTGGGGGGTTGCAAGGTGACTGCACACCAGTTCAAGTCAAAAGAGCCCACCCTCAAGTTCTCAGAGGTTTTAAATGTGTTGGTATGCAGTTGCTAGGGTGTTCTAGGTGGTTGCTAGGACATTGCTAGGCAGCTTTTAACGATTTCATGGTGTTCTGGGTGGTTGCAAGGTGACTGCACATCAGTTTAAATCAAAAGAGCCCACCCTTAAATTGTCAGAGGTTTTAAATGATGCAATGTAGTTGCTAGGCTGTTTTAGGTGGTTGCTAGGATGTTGCTAGGTAGCTTTTTACGATTTCTGGGTGGTTGCTAGGTGACTGCATACTAGTCCAAGTCAAAAGGGCCCACCCTCAAGTTTTTAGAGGTTTTAAATGTGTTGCTATGGTGTTCTAAGTGGTTGCTAGGGCGTTACTAGGCGGTTTCTAAGGTTTATAGGGTGTTCTCGGTGGCTGCTAGGTAATAGTCCAAGTCAAAAAGCCCATCCTCAAGTTCTCAGAGTTTTTGAATATTTTTCTATGCGGTTTCTAGTGTGTTCTAGGTGGTTGCTAGGGCGTTGCTAGGCACGTTCTAATGATTCTGGGGTGTTCTGGGTGGTTTTTAGGTGATGAAATACCAGTCCAAGTTAAAAGAGCCCACCCTCAAGTTGTGAGAGGATTGAAGTGTTTGCAGTGAATTGGCCAGGGTGTTCTGAGTGGTTACTAGGGTAGGCGGTTTCAAAGTTGTTTTCCTTCACACAATGTAGATGTGTGTTCCACAGTTTAATATCGTCCTCTAATCACGTTTCTCTGATTTACTAATTAGCTGCTTAACCACATTTCTGACCCAAGATCAGGTGTCATAGATAATGTAAATCAGTTTTTCATGACACACTTCCTGTCGAGCCAGAGAATAGAAGACATTCCCGTGTGCAATTTTCTATCAAGTGAGCCATTGGCAGAGAATATATCATGACCATGATTGTGATTGTCATTCAAATGAGGAAGTCATAGCTGATATTTCCAACAGCTTCATTTGACACACAAATAGAAAGGACAAGATGAGAGCATTGCATTGTGGGAAACCGTAGCTCTGTTATATAGAGCCGTATATGTCCTGTATTATGTCAATACAGATTCCATGCATTCAGAATATTTGACTTACTATGTACATAATCCAAAATAAAAGTTTGCATAAAAATATGTGTGTACTGTGTATAATTATTTTGTATATATAAATACACACATATGCATGTATATATTTAAGAAATATTTGCATGCATATATTTATACATAATTTATATTATATATAAATATTGTATATATAAATAACTTTTTATTTTACATTACAATACATTTTTTTCATAAATATATACATGCATATGTGTGTATTTATATATAGAAAATAATTATACACAGTACACACACATATATTAGGCTATGTAAACATAAACTTTTATTTTGGATGCGATTAATCGTTGCCCAGCGCTACTATATCCATAATATACTGCAGTAATAGAGTAGTATGCGATGTGAATCAGACTCCTGCATGTTTTGGTGATGATGTGATAATGATAATGAATACGTCTGCAGTGCAAACACTGGTTGTTATCAGACTCTATTTATACGCATATATATACTATATTTACGCACAGATGACACAATCTCATCAGCACTAACGTCACGCGGCGCAAACAATCTTTGTGTTTGGCATCCAGTTTGACTTGTTAGGAGAATGAAAAAGGAGACTTTGTGTCTGTAGTAGTTTGTTGTTTTCTGGACCACATTGATTCGAGCTTTAAATAATTAAAAACACTGTTTCTCTCATGTTGTATTTATGGCAAAGCTGTGCTTCATGTGAACAACCAGAATGACTCAACTGTCTCATTTATTTATTTATTTATTTATTGAGATTTAGTTCATGGTTGTTTAGTCCATGATCAGCGAAACCACAATAGCAGTCTTATGATGGACGTTATTATTGAGCGTTAAACGTCGAGAGATTTAAAGGTCAGCGGTTGAGATTTGTGGGACATTTTCATTTGATGACCAGAGGAAGATTTATAACTCCATTTCATTTTCATGTCTTAAAGGTCTTTGGCAGGGTTATTGAAATTTTTTATTTACATTTTATTATAATTGTATTTATTTTTAATATTTATTTTTCATCAATTTTTTATTATTGTTATTATTTATTATTATTATTATTATTATTATTATTAAATATTGCTATTTGTTTAATTTATTTTTATTTCAGTTTTTTATTTTAGTTCATTTTAGTTTTTATTTATTTCCAGTTAATAATTGTAGTGCTTCAAATTAAACTTATTTCAGTTTATTGCCACGGCAATATTTATGATTTTCGTCACGTTTAAGTTTTTTAAATAATATTGATTTTTTTTTAATTTATTTGATTTCAGCTTTATTTCAATTTACAATTTTTTTGAAAATAGTTTTAGTTAATGATAATAACCCTGGGATATGTGGCGTTAAGACTAGAATGATAACTAGTTTTTTTTTTTTTACTACACGTTTTGCTTCTCCTTAATGTAAGTCAGTGCTTTTTTGCCTGTTTTATCATTCACCAGGAGAAGATCGCACCATAAAAGTAGTTTATATTCCTAATCTACTGAAGTCATTCAATAGCTTTATGTGAAAAAACAGACAGTTGCTAGAGTGTTCTAGGTGGTTGCTAGGTCTAAGTCAAAAGAGCCCACCTTTAAGTTCATCTAAGTCACTAGGGTGTTCTCAGTGGTTGCTAGGGTGTTGCTAGGCAGTTGCTAAGGATTTTAGGCTGTTCAGAGTGGTAATTTAATACTAGTCCAAGTCAAAAGTGCCCACCCTCAAGTTCTCAGAGGTTTTAAAAGTGTTGCTGTGCAGTTGCTAGGGTGTTCTAGGTGGTTGCTAGGGCGTTGCTAGGCGTTTTCAGGTGGTTGCTAGGTGACTGCATAATAGTCCAAGTCAAAAGAGCACCCGAGTAATCTGTGGCTGTCTAATTCGCTCTCTCCTGACAGGATGAGTGTATAAAACAGCATCGAGTCTGTAGCAGGTTTCAGTGACTCATGAATCACAGGTCTTGTTAAACCGAATGAATGAAACTCACTGAAGCTGTTTCTGATCTTTCATTCTGACTCGGAGAACTGAAGAGTCTGACACTCCTTCCTGTTTCTGAGCACAGCTGGGTGTCAGATTTATGAATTGAGCAAATTAGATGTAATTTCATCCTCATTAGTCATGTTTGCCAAAGCAAGAATCACTTGAACTCATGCTTAAAAGTTTAGTAGTTCACACAAAAATGAAAACTGTCATTATTTACTCGCCCTCGTAATATTCTAGAGTTATATAACAGTTATATATATCATATATATATTATATCACAGTTCTGCAGAACACAAAAGGAAAAGCTAAAGTTAATCTTGTTGCACTTTTCCATTCAATTACAAAGCATGAATCATTGTTCGAATCAAATTGAGTCTGATCTTTTAAGTGAATCGGTTGATTCAGTTCACAATGCAGTTCTTAATGATTCACACTCGGAGTGATCTGGCTCTTGTTTGGTCACTGGCGGAATATAATCAGTCAATAACCACTTACATTTTGGTACATTTTCCTCCGGTTTTTGTTCAGGCTTTTGTTGCTTAGTTAATGTGAAATCTCAGCTTGTTGAAGAAATATTCTCTATTACCATACCTGTGTAATCTGATTCATAATACATTTTTACGAACAACCTAGCATCTTTTTAGCACATTTTTTTTCTGTTATTTAAAAAAAAAAAAATTTTTTTTAAATATATTTCTTATTATATTTGTATTCTTTTATTTAGTATTGTATTAATTTCTATTTTTGTATTCATTATTTTTTTATTTACTTTAAATAGTGTTTCTTGCAGTCGACAGTGAGACAGAATTACTCAAGGTCTCAGTCTTGCGTATTTTCTGATAAGAGGAAGACGCCTGAAGGAAACGGCATGGGAACGGGTTACGCATCACTTCCTGTTGCTCAGCTGGGGAAAGTCAGCACATTTTATGAGGTCACTGTGACTATAAATAGTTCTCCTCAGCCGGGAGGAAAAATGCCTGCAAACCAAGCGTTCAGAAACTGCTGCACAAAAGGTGTCACTGTCACTCTCGATCTGTTCGTGTCGACCGTGTGTGTGTGTGTGTGTGTGTGTGTGTGTGTGTGTGTGTGTGTGTGTGTGGTTGCGTTGGGCGCAGGATTCAAGCATCATAAGAGGACTGTAGTCTGCAGTCATTGGTAATCCTCTGGTAGTGGCATCACATTCATGCCATCTGCTGTTGTGTGTGTGTGTGGCGTCTCGAAATGTTTGAGAAGTGGCTTGTGTGTTTTTTTGCAGCTTTAAAGTTCATCATAAATGCAAAATTTACAATGAAATGTTTTTCACCGATGGAATATTGCTGTTTATTACGGTATAAATGATTTATCGGTGCACATCATTATAGTTATAAGTTCCTCTCGCAGCATCCCTTCTCTACTCTGATGATGTGGGCGGGGCCACCTGTCACTCTCATGAGATCAGCCAATAGCAAACCACAACCAGCCAATCAATTCCACAGACAAAATCAAGCCCCGCCCAACTTTAATTTCGAGCATATAATTCTATATAAAAAGTGTTTATTTTTTAAATTTGTAAAAAAAAAAAAATATATATATATATATATATATATATATATATTTACATATATTATATAATATATATACACACACACACATATATACATAAAAAAAATCATTCATAGTAGTCCATTCATTCTGTCTGAAATTGCATACAATTTTAGCCTATTAAAATATTTTTACTTGATAAGGATAATGGCGATTTGCTAAATGATGAGCGTTTTGTCTGAAAAATTATTATGATTTTGAACATGGTTGTGAATATCAGTAAAAGAAAATGGCTATCCAAACCAGTACCAACTCTCCTTTTCTGTGCAGTGTTTGACTACAGCTACCGGGACTATATTCTGTCGTGGTACGTCCCGTTGAGCCGCGACGAGGGCCAGCTGTACCAGATGCTGTCGGAGGACTTCTGGGAAATGACCAAACAGCTGCGCATGCGTCTCTCCGAGGTGGACGTGGTCAACCTGGTGTGTAACGACATGGTCAAGACCCTCCACACACACTTCTGCGACCTCAAAGCTGCTAACACACGGTGAGACGCACAACACTCGACACACACACAACATTGTTTGCAAAATGCACATTATCATTTGAGGAAAGTGAATCTATTGCAAATCTCCAAATAACTAAACATTAGGGCAGGGAATTAACTCAAATTTCACTATTCAATTTTCAAACTTGCAATTCAATTCCAATCTCGATTCATTTGGAGATTTATATATATTATATTTATGTAAATAGGGTGAATTAAGGGCTGATTGGGACACTTTTTCCCAGTAATCTCAATGGCAAAAAGTGCCACCAATAAACCTGAGTTCACCCCTATATATATATATATATATATATATATATATATATATATACATAAACACACACACACACACACACACACACACACACACACACACACACACACACACACAGGTGAAACTCTAAAAATTAGAATATCGTGCAAAAGTTATAATTTTGATGATTATGGCTTACAGTTTATGAAAACCCCAAATTCAAAATCTCAGGAAATTAGAATATTACATGAATATCATGCAAAAGTTTGTGTATTTCAGTAATTCAAATTAGAAGGTGAAACTAATATATTTAGTATATATAACTATATACATATGCATGATTATACTTTTCAGAGGGCCGACATTTCTGTATTTAAAATCCTTTTTTTTTTTTATTTGGGGTTTTCATAAGCTGTAAGCCATAATCATTAATCATCAACTTGTGCACGATATTCTAATTTTTCGAGTTTCACATGTAAGTAATTTGAGTAAAAAAAAAAAAAAAAAAAAAAAATTAATAAAGATAGATAAGTGCTGATTGAAGTCCTTGAAATCCCCAAAAGTAGTGCTTTTAAAGTCCTGGAATTTCATTTGACAGAATCTGTACACAGCGTGTTTGCTTCAGACTCGCTGCACATTAAAGAGAGCACAGTGTTTCTCCACACAGACACACATAAGTCAGACAGAAGAGTATTAGCTCTGGTTTATGTCTGAGTTTATGGACAGATCGCATATTTAAAGATGCATCATCTCTGTATCTTCTTTCACCAGTCATTAAATGCCTTATGAATAATATCCAGAGATGTTTTAATCTATGTAAGACATGGATGTCACATTCACTCAATATTTCAAATCTGAAAAATAGAATGTAAAACCTTTGTGCCTGTTAAAATCCAATCGATTGATTGGATTGGATTCACTGACTTCTGGATTGTTGGTGGAAAGGAAGTCAAATGATTAATTTGTAACACAAACTCACTAACTCACTCACTCACTCACTTCGATCACTCACTCACTAACTCACTCACTTCGATCACTCACTCACTAACTCACTTCGATCACTCACTCACTAACTCACTTCGATCACTCACTCACTAACTCACTTCGATCACTCACTCACTAACTCACTTCGATCACTCACTTTGATCACTCACTCACTCACTTCGATCACTCACTCACTCACTTCGATCACTCGATCACTCACTCACTCACTCACTCATTCACTTCGATCACTCACTCACTAACTCACTCACTTCGATCACTCACTCACTCACTCACTCACTGCGATCACTCACTCACTCACTAACTCACTAACTCACTTCGATCACTCACTCACTCACTTCGATCACTCACTCACTAACTCATTCAATCACTTCGATCACTCACTCAATCACTCCGATCACTCACTCAATCACTCCGATCACTCACTCACTCACTTCGATCACTCACTCACTCACTCACTTCGATCACTCACTCACTTCGATCCCTCACTCACTCACTCACTCACTTCGATCACTTCGATCCCTCACTCACTCACTTCGATCACTCACTCACTCACTTCGATCACTCTCTCACTCTCTCACTCTCTCTCTCACTCTCTCACTCACTCACTCACTCACTTCGATCACTCACTCACTCACTCTCTCAATCTCTCACTCACTTCGATCACTCACTCACTCACTCGATCACTCACTCTCACACACACTCACTCGATCACTCACTCACTCACTCTCACACACACTCATTCACTCTCTCACTCGATCTCTCACTCACTCTCACACACACTCACTCACTCGATCACTCACTCACTCGATCACTCACTCACTCGATCACTCACTCACTCGATCACTCACTCGATCACTCAAACTCACTCGATCACTCACTCACTCACTCACTCTCACACACACTCACTCACTCTCTCACTCGATCACTCACTCACTCACTCACTCACTCTCACACACACTCACTCACTCTCTCACTCGATCACTCACTCTCTCACTCGATCACTCACTCTCTCACTCGATCACTCACTCTCTCACTCGATCACTCACTCTCTCACTCGATCACTCACTCTCTCACTCGATCACTCACTCTCTCACTCGATCACTCACTCTCTCACTCGATTACTCACTCACTCGATCACTCACTCACTCGATCACTCGATCACTCACTCACTCACTCAATCACTCACTCACTCACTCTTTTTAGTTTGATTGATTAATATTTTAAACTCCAGCCTGTAATGTGACCCTTTGTTTTACACAAAACATCAAACACACTTACACACTTGTCTGAATTATTCCATTACACACATTCTTACGCACTCTTTCTCTCTCAGTGTGTGGGATGGATGTGGATATAGTAATAATGAGCATATCTGCCCGTCATGTGTGTTTGAATGCGTGTGTGTGTGATGGATGTGGATGCAGTATTGAGCATATCTGCCCGCCGTGTGTGTGTGTGTGTGTGTGTATGTGTGTGTGTGTGTCTGTCTGTGTGTGTGATGGATGTGGATTCAGTAATGAGTATATCTGCCCGCCGTGCGCGTGTGTGTGTGTGTGTCAGCGATCGATCTGCACAGCTCATTAGCTTGAGTGGACAGACGTCTTCTGTTGCCTTTTTTTTTCCTTTCATCTGTCTGTCTATTTTTACAATATTTCTCCCCTTCATATATGATTTCACCCTCTTATGATCTCTTACGTTTTCTACATATAAATGCTTTAATGGTGTGATTGCATTTAATATTGTATCACTAAATAAATTAAACAAACAAGATTTTATTTTTTTTCTCTTGCAGTTTAATTTTTTCAGAGTGCTTTATTGGCATGATTGTTTTGCACATTGCCAAAGAAGATTTTTTTTTAAATAAAATTAAAATAACATAATATAACATAAACCTATAATATAATATAGAATATATTAAAATGAAATATAATTAGAATGAAGAATAAAATGAAATATAATTAGAATGAAAAATAAAATGAAATAAACAAAAATAAAATTTTCCAGAGTGATTTATTGGCTTGATTGTTTTGCATATTGCAGAAGAAAAATAAAAAAAAATAATATAATATAATATATAATTAGATTTTAAAGTTATAATTTTTTTGCTTGATTGGCATGATTGTTTTGCATATAGATACAGAAGAAAAATTATATATCATATTAAATATCATTATATATATATATATATATATCCTGTATCCTATATTCTATCTATATCTATCATATTGTATATCATATCTCATATTATATAATAATTTCTCATTTCTCATTACAGTATCATATATCATATCTATCATGTTTCATATAATTTCATATATATATCATATAGATAGGAATGACTGCTTCATTGTGATGATTGTTATAATATAATAGACCGCCTCTCTCTCTCTCTCTCTCTCTCTGTGTGTGTCCAGGCTGGAGGAAGATCCTCGTGCGTTCCCGTTGCACGCGTGTCTGATGAGTCCTGACGAGGAGTTGTGTTTCCTGCGCTGTTGTGCGCGTCTGCTAATGCTACGCCTGCTCCCCGTACGGGACGCCCGGTCTCGCAGCCTGCGCCTCCTGCTGGTGGAGGTCGTCGCTACGAAAGGTGACCTAGAGCCCCTACACGGCCTGAGCGTATTCTGTCCTTGTCAGACGAGATGCACCATATGACATCTCTCAGCCGATAGCGGTAGCCGATTATTTATAAATTATATTAAAAATGATAAATTATTAATTATAAAATGGTTAGTTCCAGTCCTTGATTCTGATTGGTCAATAGCTGTGTTTTATTCACGATTAAACACGGCTGTGACCGCTTCACCCAAGGGTTCTGCGTATCACTACACAACACGCCTAGCAACCACTCTTAGCAACGTAAACACATGTTTGTTCTCAGTGATATTGTTCATTAAAGCTTATAGAGTATTGTGAGAGATCGAGTGTACCTGCATTTACAGTAGATTTAGCATATTCCTTCAGGTCAGTCCTGTATTCGTAATAAAAAATCCGTTTGAATGTCCGCGGCGATATCTTATCCTTTTAACAGTTAAGGGGTTTTCTGTGTCCGGACACGCTGTCATTTGACAGTTGCGTCTTTCTTCTCCGTGTTCACAACAAGTTTCAGTCCTTTCAATTTAAAAGTCTTCTCTACTGACTGACTCACTCATAAAGACTATATAATGTGAAATAATGTGTGTAACTTCTGCTGCTGTTCACGATCAGGGACTATTTTTTGCAGCGGAAGGAAGGCTTTTAGTGATTTTACTTCATGAAAGTTGCATTGATACATATTTTTTGGCTTTTTTATTTGTATTGAGTGGTAACGGTTTTATAAAAGCAATAAGGCACTCAAGGCTAGTTTATACCGGCCGATGCCGATAGTTTGTTTTTTCTTATGAAAAATCTCTCCCAAATAATGCTGCAAATTATACATTTGGTACACTGTAATTTGGTTGCATTGTATTAAAACGGCTATTTATTTTATAAATGATGTATAGTTTTCATAAGTACTTGTCTTCATGGCAAATTTATTCAAACATTACATATATAATTGTTTTTTAAAGCTGACTAACAAACGGATGACTTTCCTGAGGTAAATGCAACATTAAGTGATATTGTTCACAAGCAAGTTTTATTGACATCTTTCCACGATTGAGAGATTACATGACATGATACGGATTGGTATTCAACTTACCTTCTGATATTAATGCATGTTTTTTGAGAAATAACTTGTATTAAAGTGTAAGAAAAGACACTACTACTACTACTACTACTACTACTGGGATCTAACGTCACATTTAAGGGCGTCAAAACGTCATTTATTGCTTGAATTTCGTGATAAAATGGACAGAATTTGAAAGCACAGAGCGATTTACAGTTATTGGATGAGAGGCGCTGCAAATAATGTTTATTATAGGGGATCTGGCAACCCGGGCTTGAACTACGGGTGATTCATAGTGTCAAATAAAGCTTGCTTTAATGTACTTTCTAACTTTTTATGTGTTATTGTCGCATTAACTTGCCTGAAATGGCTTATATTGTTTTATGACACTAGTTTATTACATTTACATTTATGCATTTGGCAGACACTTTAATCACATTTTATTAGTTCATGCATTTCCTGGGAATTGAACTCATGACCTAAGCATTGTTTGAGCTACAGGAATATTATAGTATATTACAAGATATTTCAATTTCAAACAAATGCTGTTCCTTTGGACTTTCTATTCATCATAGAATGCGTATTAGCATAAATTCTTTTGTAATGCAAGAAAACAATATTTCTCACATAGATCAGCTTGTGTTGGATGCCTGATGGGGTTTAATGAGGAAGATATTTCTATAACACGGCTGAAAGCAGGACATGACTTTGATAAGCAGAAATGATTTGCTTTCATGGATCAAAATGAGATTTGGTGCTCATGATATTTCCCCCTCTCACAGAACAAAAGCTTTCATTCGCTGACCGTATCACAGCTCGAGAATTAGATTTGAGGAAAGTCTTATTTTTGGCTCGAGCTTCAGTGTCTCAACTGCACTATTGGATTGGACTTGAGCTGATTGTCAGATGTGATCGTTCAATGCTGCTCTTGTCTAAGAACTCATGAAACATCACTTTTTTTTTTTTTTTTACAAATCACTAAATTGATTCCAGGATCTTTTCTATGAGCACCAGATGTGTGATTGTAATTGCCTTTGATTTGCCATGAAATTACTAATTACATTATTACTGGAGACATACAGAAAGACAGGCTGCTGGAGAGAGACCGAGGCTGATGACTGAGAAATGATGGATTACTGCAGGATATTAAAGTTCTCCTCTTTTAAAATTTCCTTTCATGCGAGAATGTAAAAGGTAAAGGGAATTCCAGTCTTACTTCCTGCTGAAACTACATAGGTTTGCATAATGACAGCCTGTGGTCTTGATTGGCTGACAGCGCCTTTTAGCCCCGCCCTCAAACACTGTAGTGTATCTGAGACTGGAAGAGTTTGGTTCGTGTTGTTCGTGTCGAGAAGACGCTGTTTTCTGCGGACAAAGCAAATCCACTTTGATGAGATTGATATGGTAAAACCCACGCCATTGTTACTGTTCGTATCACTAGGCGTGTTTCCATTACAGATTTGCGCAAAACTTTTGCGTTTTTATGTTGACAAAAAACGATTGGGAAATGACAGCGTTTCCATTAACCAATGTTATGCGCCTAAAACGTCATTTTTTTTCCTCTTGCAATAAATCATTCCAAACATCATGGCGACGGATGTTGGTAGGGTTATGTATGCAGCCACTGCACTGGCCATTATTATTCATCAAAGGAGACGTGTGTGTGTGTTATCCAATCATTAATGGCAAGGAAAGACTCTGTGAGCGGCTCATATGAGGAGTTTCTGGTGTTTCTCCTCATTTCTGCTTCCAGCTCTTGATTGTGGCGTTTCTTTGAGGTTTATAATCCAGTATTCCTGTAATTATTTTGTCTTTTATGAATTTAATAAAGAACTGTCTCGTCTTCTGTCCAAACGCACCGCGTCATCTACATCAGGCGACTGTAAATGCACAAAAACAGTTTCCATTGCAGTTTTGCGAAATATTTCTTTTTCAAATTGCCTGAAAAACCCCCTCATGCGAGCGTAAAAACTTTTTTGCGATAAATGGGATTTTTTGCGAAATTGACGTATTTCCATTGGGGCGTATTTTCAATTTGTGCAATTTGAAGGGTAATGGAAACGCGGCTACTGTGTGTCAAGAGCTGAGATTCAGATATGATAATGAGCGTTTGCTTTCTCACCAATCAGAGCAGAGCAGCTCTCAGAGAGGCGGGGCTTAGAGAGACTGAATCTTTATGGAAGCGTTTCAGACACTGAGAGAAAAGAGCTGATGATGAAGTGGAGATTATGAGAAAAATGAAGTGTTTTTGATCTTGGATGAATGTAAACCTGTTGAAGAAGACTCTAAAATAACATAAGGAGCCTTTAAAATACATAATAGGGGCATAAAGTAATGATTAAGTGATTTCCTTTACCAACAGTTTCATGCTTGTTTGTCTCTGATCTGTACAACCTTCCACGGACAAAATCAAGCACCACCCAACACTTGTTCTTAAGTCAAATTCTGTTTATGAGTTTAAATCTAAATTGAAATCTTATTTTTTTACTTTGGCTTTTTAAACTTTGTATGTTAAATTTGCTGATTTTATTTTCTATTGTTTCCTTTTATTTTTAGTATCTTTCCTTTCATTGTTTTATTTGTACAGCACTATGGTTCAACTGCTGTTGTGTTTATCGGTGCTTAGTAAATAAATAAAAAATGCAAAAGAAGCCGTTTCACTCGGATATACGCTACGTCTCAAATCATTAAGGAAGAAAAAAACGAGTGCAACTTCCATTTCACAACAACTTTTTAAGATCAGCGTCTTTAAAAATAGCAGTTTCAGGATGCAGCTGCTAGATTAACTTCTAACCTGTTTTCCTGTGGTTATACTGGGAGAAGTGTTTGCACCTGCGTTCTCAGACTGGCAGGGGTTTTCAGGGCGAGACGGAGGAGATGTTGACAAAAGCCAGATAAGTTTGATTTTAATACGCATTATCATTAGCTCTGTTACAAAACTAAGTGTTACAAAACTTCATATCTGTCATAGTAGTGGAATGCATGGGAGAATTTGAGATGTTGCCAAGCAATGCTTTAAGCAAATACTGCATTTGGTAAAATAGTCCATTTTAATCAAATATATTCAAGTTCAAATTTATTTGTATAGCACGTTTAAAAACAACCACAGTTGACCAAAGTGCTAAACGATGTCAGGATACAACAAATAAATACAAATAAAAAAAACAAGCAGTATCAAAACTCAACTCAAAATGAAAGCTTAGGAACACAGGTGGGTCTTAAGCAACGTATAAGCAATATATAAATACGATTTTTTTTTTAAACGAAGATTTTTCTCCGTTTTCACAATCAAATGCATGCTGTCTTGTATAATAGAGTTGGGAAGTATGATTGTTTTTAATGAATTGTTTATTCAGACATGATTTACTCATCCTCAAGCCATCCTAGGTGTATATGACATTCTTCTTTCAGACGAATACTATCAGAGTTATATTATAAAATGTCCTGGCTCTTCCAAGCTTTATAATGGCAGTGAATGGGTTTTTTTTTTTTTGGAAGTCCATCAAAGCGCATCTATCCATCATAAAAGTGTCTCTATCTGTGATAAAAGTGCATCTATCCATCATAAAAGTGCATCTATCCATCATAAAAGTGCATCTGTCCATCATAAAAGTGCATCTATCCACCATAAAAGTGGATCTATCCATCATAAAAGTGCATCTATCCATCATAAAAGTGCATCTGTCCATCATAAAAGCTCATCTATCCACCATAAAAGTGCATCTGTCCATCATAAAAGTGCATCTGTCCATCATAAAAGTGCATCTATCCTTCATAAAAGTGTCTCTATCTGTGATAAAAGTGCATCTATACATCATAAAAGTGCATCTATTCACCATAAAAGTGCATCTGTCCGTCATAAAAGTGCATCTATCCATCATAAAAGTGCATCTGTCCATCATAAAAGTGCATCTGTCCGTCATGAAAGTGCATCTGTCCGTCATAAAAGTGCATCTGTACATCATAAAAGTGCATCTGTCCATCATAAAAGTGCATCTGTCCATCATAAAAGTGTCTCTATCTGTGATAAAAGTGCATCTGTCCATCATAAAAGTGCATCTATCCATCATAAAAGTGCATCTGTCCATCATAAAAGTGCTCGACACGGCTCTTGCGGGGGTTAATAAAGGCCTTCTGAGTTGAAGCAATGTGCTTTGTGTAAGAAAAATATTCATATTTAAAACTTTATCGACTAAATAACTAGCTGTTTAAGTCACGAATACATCATAACTTGTATTCGTCTGAAAGAAGAGTGTCATATACAGCTAGTGTGGCTTCAGGGCGAGTAAATCATGGGCTAATTTAAAATTTTTGGCTGAACTATCCCTTTAAAGCTGCTGCCGGCTCAACTCTTCCTTCATTCTCTCTCTCTCTCTCTCTCTCTCTCTCTCTCTCTCTCTCTCTGTTTGCCTCTGTAGTGCTGAAGCCGCTGGTGGACGTGTTGAGCGATCCCGACTACATTAACCGCATGCTGCTCGCTCAGTTAGAGCACAGAGAGCAAGTGAACGAGCATCATAAGAAAGCGTACACGTACGCGCCGTCCTACGAGGAGTTCATCAAACTCATCAGCAGCAGCTCCGACATACAGTTCCTCAAACAGCTCAGGTACCAAACCACCACTGTCCTTCTCGTGCTTTGCTCATACTTAGCATTAGGGATTTGCATAAATCCTGCATACTTCCTGGAACGATCACAATATTCCTCATTATAATAATTCATACGCATAATAAAGGGGGCGGGGCCTGGTTGATTTAGTTAGTAGTATGTTAAACTGGTAGTTATGGTAAGGGTGGGACATTTCCCAAACACACTCAAAGCGCTCGACCAATCACAACACACTGATCCAGCCGACCAATCAGAGCACAGTGTGCTTTTCAGAAGGAGGGGCTTCATAGAAACAGGAAGTAAACTGGACTGTGTTTCCCGTATAACGGCGTAACTCGCTGCTTCACTGTCATAGTACGACGCATCCCGGGTCACTTTATCCGTGTATTTTCCGGAATCTCTGTGTGAAAGGGGCTTAAAAGACGTAAATGATATTCTAAATTAAAGACACAGATTGTACTGAATCTCAACTTGCTTATTTTTCTCCAGATCAGGATTTATTGAGTCCACATGTCATGAAAACTAGAAACTGCTTCTTACCACAGGAGATCTGTTGCTCACACACACAACTCTGCGATGCGGTTTGTGAATGTTCGTTGGAACGATGGTTTCGGGAAACACAGACTCGTTGAACTGCTGATAACGACAGAACTCACGACTATAGTTGGCTAACGATGCTTTCGGGAAACACAGTCCAGAGCGTTACTGACAGACTGGGAAGAGAGGAGCCACAACAATGGAGAACATGAGGAAAATAATCAACATTCAAGCAGGAAAACCTGTTCTAGTAGAGCCTGAAATAACACTTTGCCTCTTTAATATTGTGTTTTTTGATAGCTAGTCAGAGTTATTTGGTGACTCACTAAAGCTGTCTGTATTTTGGCCATTTCACCACATCCAAACCAATTTACTTCAGTATAAAAATAGTCCTGTTGGAAAGCAATTTCTGTTACCTTCACCTCAGACAAATCACTCTTTAAATAGGTGACCTGGAAGTCGGCGCTGGCGTCTGTCGTCGTATTGGAAAAGCCGTTTGTCATTTGAGGTTTGTTCCGCTCTGGATGAATTGTCTGGCATTTAAAGCCTCGGAGAAACTTGTATTGATCCGCAGGCGTAGAGGACGATGATGGATCGGGACAGGCGGGAACGGAAATAAAAGGATTGTGATCATAGTGTTTTCTTGACGTGTGTTGGACAGTTTCAGCATGTCAGGGTTTGATTGTGGGGGATTTTTAGTAGTCGTTGTAACGAAGTCTGAAGCCTAGCGAGGCTTAGAGGAGAAACCCATTAAACTATGTGTTGTTTTAATGCACAAATCCTCACTGTTATAAGTCTTTATTCAACCTCAGCTGATGATTTTAACGTACTATGGTTTAGCTCATGCTGTATTGGGATGTAACTATGTGTAGCGGTGTGTTATCTGCGTTGTGTGTCGACTAAAAATCACTCTTGAAGGCAGCAATTCATCCCATCAATCCTTTTATTTGATCTGAAGTAACAAACAGACTATGAGGACTCCTGCAGCATTTAGAGCAGCGTGCGGCAGCAATGCACGACGCGCACTGTAAAAGATAAAATTAACGAAAACAAAACCACTTAAAGAAATAAAATAATTAACAAAACATACTTGTGTCCATTACAGAGGGACTTAAAGTCACAATTTCACAACAAAAACAATCAGTTATAAGGAATACGGCCTTATTAAATCAGCACGTAAACTTGGCGGATTGCTATTATACCGGCGGATTGCTGCTATTATACCAGCGGATTGCTGCTATTATACCGGCGGATTGCTATTATACCGGCAGATTGCTATTATACCGGCGGATTGCTATTATACCGGCGGATTGCTGTTATACCGGCGGATTGCTGCTATTATACCGGCGGATTGCTGCTATACCGGCGGATTGCTGCTATTATACCGGCGGATTGCTGCTATTATACCGGCGGATTGCTGCTATTATACCGGCGGATTGCTGCTATTATACCGGCGGATTGCTGCTATTATACCGGCGGATTGCTATTATACCGGCGGATTGCTGCTATTATACCGGCGGATTGCTGCTATTATACCGGCGGATTGCTATTATACCGACGGATTGCTATTATCCCGGCGGATTGCTGCTATTATACCGGCGGATTGCTGCTATTATACCGGCGGATTGCTATTATACCGGCGGATTGCTATTATACCGGCGGATTGCTGCTATTATACCAGCGGATTGCTATTATACCGGCGGATTGCTGCTATTATACCGGCGGATTGCTATTATACCGACGGATTGCTATTATCCCGGCGGATTGCTGCTATTATACCGGCGGATTGCTATTATACCGGCGGATTGCTATTATACCGGCGGATTGCTGCTATTATACCAGCGGATTGCTATTATACCGACGGATTGCTATTATACCGGCGGATTGCTGCTATTATACCGGCGGATTGCTATTATACCGGCGGATTGCTATTATACCGGCGGATTGCTGCTATTATACCGGCGGATTGCTGCTATTATACCGGCGGATTGCTGCTATTATACCGGCGGATTGCTATTATACCGGCGGATTGCTATTATACCGGCGGATTGCTGCTATTATACCGGCGGATTGCTGCTATTATACCGGCGGATTGCTATTATACCGGCAGATTGCTATTATACCGGCGGATTGCTGCTATTATACCGGCGGATTGCTATTATACCGGCGGATTGCTGCTATTATACCGGCGGATTGCTGCTATTATACCGGCGGATTGCTATTATACCGGCAGATTGCTATTATACCGGCGGATTGCTGCTATTATACCGGCGGATTGCTATTATACCAGCGGATTGCTGCTATTATACCGGCGGATTGCTATTATACCGGCGGATTGCTGCTATTATACCGGCGGATTGCTGCTATTATACCGGCGGATTGCTATTATACCGGCGGATTGCTATTATACCGGCGGATTGCTGCTATTATACCGGCGGATTGCTATTATACCGGCAGATTGCTATTATACCGGCAGATTGCTATTATACCGGCAGATTGCTATTATACCGGCGGATTGCTGCTATTATACCGGCGGATTGCTATTATACCGGCGGATTGCTATTATACCGGCGGATTGCTGCTATTATACCGGCGGATTGCTATTATACCGGCGGATTGCTATTATACCGGCGGATTGCTATTATACCGGCGGATTGCTGCTATTATACCAGCGGATTGCTATTATACCGACGGATTGCTATTATACCGGCGGATTGCTATTATACCGGCGGATTTCTGCTATTATACCAGCGGATTGCTATTATACCGACGGATTGCTTTTATCCCGTCGGATTGCTGCTATTATACCGGCGGATTGCTGCTATTATACCGGCGGATTGCTATTATACCGGCGGATTGCTATTATACCGGCGGATTGCTGCTATTATACCGGCGGATTGCTATTATACCGGCGGATTGCTATTATACCGGCGGATTGCTGCTATTATACCGGCGGATTGCTGCTATTATACCGGCGGATTGCTGCTATTATACCGGCGGATTGCTATTATACCGGCGGATTGCTGCTATTATACCGGCGGATTGCTGCTATTATACCGGCGGATTGCTATTATACCGGCAGATTGCTATTATACCGGCGGATTGCTGCTATTATACCGGCGGATTGCTGCTATTATACCGGCGGATTGCTATTATACCGGCAGATTGCTATTATACCGGCGGATTGCTGCTATTATACCGGCGGATTGCTATTATACCGGCGGATTGCTATTATACCGGCGGATTGCTATTATACCGGCGGATTGCTGCTATTATACCAGCGGATTGCTATTATACCGACGGATTGCTATTATCCCGGCGGATTGCTGCTATTATACCGGCGGATTGCTGCTATTATACCGGCGGATTGCTATTATACCGGCGGATTGCTATTATACCGGCGGATTGCTGCTATTATACCGGCGGATTGCTATTATACCGGCGGATTGCTATTATACCGGCGGATTGCTGCTATTATACCGGCGGATTGCTGCTATTATACCGGCGGATTGCTGCTATTATACCGGCGGATTGCTATTATACCGGCGGATTGCTGCTATTATACCGGCGGATTGCTGCTATTATACCGGCGGATTGCTATTATACCGGCAGATTGCTATTATACCGGCGGATTGCTGCTATTATACCGGCGGATTGCTATTATACCAGCGGATTGCTGCTATTATACCGGCGGATTGCTATTATACCGGCGGATTGCTATTATACCGGCGGATTGCTGCTATTATACCGGCGGATTGCTATTATACCGGCAGATTGCTATTATACCGGCGGATTGCTGCTATTATACCGGCGGATTGCTATTATACCGGCGGATTGCTATTATACCGGCGGATTGCTATTATACCGGCGGATTGCTGCTATTATATGGGCGGATTGCTGCTATTATATGGGCGGATTGCTATTATACCAGCGGATTGCTATTATACCGGCGGATTGCTGCTATTATATGGGCGGATTGCTGCTATTATAACGGCGGATTGCTATTATACCGGCGGATTGCTATTATACTGGCGGATTGCTGCTATTATATGGGCGGATTGCAGCTATTATATGGGCGGATTGCAGCTATTATATGGGCGGATTGCTGCTATTATAACGGCGGATTGCTATTATAACGGCGGATTGCTATTATACCGGCGGATTGCTGCTATTATACCAGCGGATTGCTATTATACCGGCGGATTGCTATTATACCGGCGGATTGCTGCTATTATAACGGCGGATTGCTATTATACCGACGGATTGCTGCTATTATAACGGCGGATTGCTATTATACCGGCGGATTGCTATTGCTACTATAACGGCGGATTGCTATTGCTACTATAACGGCGGATTGCTATTGCTACTATAACGTTCTTGTCAGGACCGTAAAACACAGAGAAGTGACATTGTAGGGGGATGGAGAAACACACCCAAATTAGCTCCGAGGAAAACGGACGTATAATAATTTGGGTAAATGTGTAAACTAGATTTATGCCTTCTTCATGGACACCACAATGATTTCCCTCGTGTGGAATATTTTTTCTGTGTAATTATGTATGGTTTGCAAAAATGGGAACTGCTGGGTCTGTGTAGATGAGAGAAGTGTGTGTGCGTTGTGCACGCGCTACATTATGGCCAAGCACGCGCCCTTAAAATATCATCTGAATATCGCGCCGCTGACTTTAGACTGGGTTTATCCTGGTCAGTGCTGGGATTGTTTTCTGGAAGTTCATTCCCTAATTTACAGACGTGCGTCTGTGGAGGGAAAAGCCCCTGTACATCGGTGCAGAATAGGAATGATACATGCGTCACTCTACAAAGTCAATTGCGCTGGGTGCAAGATAGGGCCCTTAATATATTAATCTGCTTTTGAGAATGTTTATGAATAACTCCTATTATTATTAAAACATGATATCTGTAAAGTCAGCAAGAAGCTGTTAGTCTGTCGACTCTACAATTGATCTGAGACCTTTGTTTAAATAAGGACTATAAGCCTCTTGGGGTTTTTATTTTCAGTTCCATTGACATGTAGGACAAAAAATTGAGCAAAAACTAAAATTGTTTTTGTAAATGGGCTGTTTTAGACGTGCGCAAAGGGTTAAACAGTCTTTGTGTGAAAGCTGAAAGGCAGAGAGAGCAGCAAACGCATGTTTTGTTCAGCATGTATAATTCGAGCGTCTCATCTCACACCAGGAGCCGAGCGTGAGGTCAGGTAATGAGGGTGTTGCTGGGGGACGCAGTTGCCTTTCATGTTGTCTTGCAAGGGTGTCGGGTTACATTCAAGCTATTTTAATAAGGCATGAAGAAATTATTTTTACAGGAAAAAGTTTAAATTTGTCATATTTTGATGATCTAAGATGAGTTTATTGACTGCAGGGGGACTTTAGGGTTTAATGTTTTGATAAGTGTGTGTAGTAAAATAAAAAGTTAGCTAATTTTCCATTTCATTAATTTAGTGTAGATATTGTTCCTCTGTGGAATTTCTCAATGAAACTTCAAGGGCTGAGATATTGTTTAGTGGAAATTTTATTCTGCAGACAATTTTCTTCATATTTTTTTTTTGTTATTATGTAATTTAAGGCTTTTTTGTTAATCTGTTTATCATGTTTGTTACTCAACTGTAAAAGCTTATAACTAGATTAGGAGCTGATAAATGCAGTGTTATTTCAGTATTATTGATATAATAATATCATAGTATTTGTTAATATTTTAAATAATATTTTAAATGTTTATTTTTCACTTTGATTTTACTTATTTTATTATGTGCTTCTGTTATTTCTTTATAGCTTCAACTTTTAAGTTTTAGTAATTTTAGTATGCAAACAAATTTATTCATATCAATTAGTTTTTCATCATTTATTTATACATTATTTTATTTCATCTTATTTTCAATGACCAAAAACAACTTTTATTAGTTTTAGTATCAAAAACAACACTGAATATATGCATGTATATGCAAAAATCTAAATATGAATATAGTCATCTTGCATAATTGTTTGTGTAATAAGTTTATGGTGTCGTTTTGTCAACCATCACGTGAAAGTCAAAACGACAAATTATTGACTATTGATCACTTTTTTTTATTTATTTAACGCTCTGTTTACTTCCTGTCTCTATGAAGCCCCTCCTCCTGAAAAGCACACTGTGCTCTGATTGGTCGGCTGGATCACTGTGTTTGTGATTGTCGAACGCTTCGAGTGTATTTGGGAAAGTCCCCGCTTCTTACCATAACCACCAGTTTAACAACACTCTAACTAATCAACAGGCCCCGCCCCCTTTATTCTGCGCATGAATTATTAAAAATGAGGAATTTTGTGACGTTTTCCGTTTCCCGGAAGAAACTCAAGATACAATGGAGGCTTTCAGAGTTCAGAAACACTGATATACAGAAGAAACTGGAGCTTTTTCACGCTCAAACAGCAACAACACACACTGAAAATCACTCGGCGCTGGTTTGTGTCACTGCAGGTATCAGATAGTTTGTGGAGATCCTCAGGCGACCACAATCAGCAGTATCCCACAATTGAAGAGACAGAGAGGTAAGATGAACCTTCAACACATCGGCCCATCATTGAACGCCGTATGGAGAGGCCCGTCGTTCTACATTCGAATATCTAATGATGAGCTTTAGACAGGTTCGCGTCGTCCTCTAATTTTCCGACGTAATGATGGAGTCTAAAAATAATGGTCACGAGAAGGCATCTTAAGAGAATAAAATCTCCGTCCAGTCTAGCAGGGTGTAAATCAAAGAATAATAATGCCATGCAATAACCCCACAGCGTATTTGGCTCTGGTTTTCTGAGCTGTTATGAAGCTCTGTGATTGGCCGGCAGGTATGCTCTGAAACACCGACAGCGATGACATTTAACCCTTAAAACACATCACTGATACCGACAGAAATTACACCTTTAAATTGCTTTGGTAAATGCTTCTGAAAGATTCAAACTCAAACTTAGTATCAAAATAGTGTAAAATAAGTCAATTTAAGGGCTGTTTCTCTCTAATTAAGGGTGTGTGAGAGGTGGTGAAATGGAGAAAGGGCAGCCGATTGCAAGTCTCTTTAGGTTGGGCTTATTTGCCATTAATGTATCGATAAACTTATATGTCCCCATAATTATGATTGATTGATTGTTTTATTAAATTATCTTTTTTTTAAAATATAATATATATTTTTCCTTTCATTTTCTCTTTTTCTTTTTTTCCTTTTTTTCTTTCATTTATGGAAGTTTCATTTTGTTAACTAAAGAAATGGTGAGGGATGCTTTATTATTAATTAAAAATACATATTTTAATTATTTCATAGTTTCTACAAATTTATGATCTTCATTGTGTTTACAAAAAGATTACTCAATTTTTTGTTTACATTTTTTTATTAAATGTTTCTTTTCTTTTTTTTAATATGTTTTCTCTTACACTTTTATGCAATCTCAAATTCTTTACTCCGGAAAAGTTGAAATTATTATTATAATGTACTTTTAATATTATTAATATTTTTTTTATATATATTTTTTTTTGTTCCACAACATTTTAATAAATATATAAATCAAATATATAATATATATATATATATATAATTATATATATTAGTATATATTCATTAAAAAAATATTAACATATCAAATATGTAACATAATATCTAATATCATATCTAATATGACATTTGTGTCATCTTACTTCTTAAGAAACACTATACAAAAACACCCTTTAAACCACCAGCAATTTAATTCTCCTAGTCATATTGAAACAGCCAATCAGAAAAAGAGCTCAGAGGGACACAATATGTCCTCCGCTTCAAAATGCAAATACATCAAAAACAGCTAATAAACCATATCTAGATATAATCGCCGATGTTTTCTTGACTAAACGACAAAAGCTTACAGCTATACCTGTTTGCGTTCATTAATGGTGGCTGGTTTCAGTGCTGGATTAATTAAAGCTCATGTTGTTCGTGCGCTGGGAACGTTGATGTCGGAAAGAGTGTAATATGGTGATGTTTCCCGTCTCCTGCTGCACATAATGATGACGGATCTATAAATCGTGAATGCTGAGATTATTGCTACTATTCCCCAGACTCATTCTGAGTCATTCTTTACACACACACCCACACACACACACACCTCACACACACTTCAACACACACACACACACTACACACATCTCACCACACACACACACACACGTCACAGAAGTACACGGAAAC
>CM060629.1:32939737-32959737 GCA_030578275.1 Meda fulgida | reverse complement strand
GATGCTGAAGAGCGCAAACAAGGTCAGACACACACTTCAGCATCGAGATCCCAGCGACCCGGCTGTGTTTTCATTCAAAGATATATTCTTTATTTGTCTATGCTATTGAGGTTGTTGTTGATTTTTTTTTTTTGTTGCATTGTACTTTTTTTTTTATCCACAAAAACAAATTTCTCAATACTTTGGCCAGATTTGATGCTGAGATCTCCCTTATTTTAAAAGCTCTTAAACTCATTGACAACCATAAGAACAAGAAGTTTCTTAAGAATTATGATCATCTTTTTCTTTTTGAGGTGTCATCGCCATTTTCTTTCTTTTTTTCTCTGTTCTAATGCAGTTCTGTTTCTTTTCTTGCAATTAAAAATATATATATTTTTTCAATCGGACTGAATTCACTCGGATTGATGAATCTGAACTAGTGTTTACGTGAACGCTAAACGTGATCGGGTTTATGTGCGTTTACGTCACAAGTTTTAAATCGGAATATATTTTTGACATGCACACACTGCACGAATATACAGTTTCCCACTGTTTGCTCATAACTATTCTTCTACACTGGTTCTTTATTTGTTTAAACAGCAGACTTAATATTTATCCATTTCTGGTCATAATTTGGTGTAAATGAGCATTGATCACGAGGTAAAAATGCCCGAAACCAGTCGTCTGTGGATAAATCTGAAACAAGGACTGTGGGATGTTGTCCTGCTCCACTTCACAGGGAAAGGAGAATTATAGAATTACGGGACACTCATTTATATGACACTTTATTCAACAGAAGAACAGCTCGTTCAGCGCGTCACACGTCATCACGCTATTTCTACATCATTGCGCATGCGCAGTCCTTTCAGTTTCAGGTTTTCAATCCGTTCAAGTGTTTACATGTTCTCTCGATCAGATTAGAAAAGGAATAAACCTATTTTAAATATCCTGGTTAAAATTGAAATGGCCATGCTAAATAGATTTCTTTCTGGCAATTTATCCTTCACAATGATTTTTAAAAACCTAGAAAATGGAAATAAGTTAATAAGTTAAGCAAACTCTTATTTACATTCTTACCCGGCTACTACTTCGACTAGTAAAAGCTCTAATTTATATAAATGTGTATAATAAATATTAAAAAAAATTATTTCATCTCATGATAATGGCCCATTTCAAACGTTTATGTGATTTTGTGCGATATTAAGTGATATTCATTAATTTTTATTATTTATTATTTATATAAATGACTTTTGGATTCCCTGTAAACTCAGATATTTGAATTAATTACATTGACTAAAAGTGACAGAAAAAACTTTTGTTACAAATTATTTCTGTTTCAAATAAATGTTGTTCTTTTGAACTTTCTATTCATCAAAGAATCCTGGAAAATAAAATGTATCACAGTTCCCACAAAAATATGAACTGTTTTCAACACTGATAATAATCATAAATGTTTCTTGATCATCAGATCATCATATTCTCCTGATTTCTGGAGGATCATGTGACACTGAAGACTGGAGTAATGATGCTGAAACTCAGCTTTGATCACAGGAATAAATTACACTTTACTAGATATTCACATAGTTACTTTAAAATATAATAATATTTCACTGTTTTTACTGTATTTTTGATCAAATAAAAGCAGCATTTGTGCACAAAAGAGACTCTTTCTCAAAAATGCATGTGGATTTTTCCAGAAATTACATCTTGTCATAAAACAGTCATTTTTACACGGATGGAGGGAGGAAAAACACTGACGTTCTGGATCCGGATGGCAATAAAATCACAGACTAGACCCTGATAATGCTTCATCCTCATGAGAATCAATCGCGTCTGAATAGGCCACGTCTGAAAAGTGATTTTCCTGTCGCTCATACAGTTGGACATTTCCTAATTGGTCATTTATCTGTCACTTTTATCCAGAAATGAACACACGTCCGACACATGATCAGATAAATGTGTGATGTTGAGGCCGTTGTGTCCAGCTGTGTTAAATTAGCGCTCACCGGCACTGACTTTAATCTGAGTGTCAGAGATGAGTCCGTGTTTCATCGTTCTGAGATCCTGGAAAGCTTGAGATTTCATAACTGGAACATTTTTGACATTTTTTTCACTATAGTTCATTTATGTAAGTGAGGAGAGCAAAATAAAGTAAACTGTGACATATTATACCCAGATATTCTTCATACAGTGACTACCAGTCAAATTTATGCAAATTTTGGACCAGAAATGATCCAGACACTTTGAGCTGATCATGTTTTCTTCAGTGTTTGTCTGTAACTGCTAATGCTCTTTTTACACACAGACTGAACAATATTAAACATTACTTGGTAATTGTTTGAGCTAAACTGGTATTATGTAATTGTGTAGTTAAATTTACCAGCTGACAGATATTCATCATAATTCATGTGTGAGAGTCTAACAGAAGATGGACAAAACCAGTGAAATATCAACTTGTTCTCATATTTTAATACCATTTTCTAAACTATAGCGAATGAACTGATAATGTGAGAAATGTTGAAGGTTAATAAATGTTGGTTTGACTGTAGAATATAAACAGGCTAGAATGACGTCAGCTGATGAATCGCTGAGGAACGTTTGGTTTATTTCCGTGCGACTGCAGATTTGTAATAATCTGTTTAATGTTGTTGACACATCTTATTAACAGTTCGCATCTGTCCAGCGTGACACAAACGATTACGATTAGCCATGTGTAATCACATTTTCTTCCTAATTTAGATTACCATAATGTGAAAAATCTCATTACAGTAATGGGAAAAACTCTGTTATTTATATTATAAATATAAATAAAACATATGGGTAATATATTTATGCAAGTGTAATATTTGTACTGCATTTAATTCATGAACGAGTGGTTATTTTTATTTTATGAGTTAATGATTTTTTAATTTTTTTTTATTGTTTGTTTAAAACTTAATGAGTTTTTTTTGTATGGCAATAAATTAAAACTATTTCTAAATCATAGAAATTGCGCACAAAAAAATCCAAACTTAAAAAATAAATAAATATATATATATTGCACAAAATTAGTATAAAATGTAAAAATATTAATATTGTAATGCAAAATGTTATGCTGTATACACAATTATTATTCATTTATTTGTTTGTTAGTTTGTGTTATTTTTGTTTTTTAATTTGTATTATATTAATTATATTATAAATTGTATTGTATTTATTACAGTATTTGTATGACAATAGAGTAAACTATTAGTAATATTATTGAAAATCATCATTGAGAATTATAGAAATTACAAAAAAGCTAACAATTAAGCCATCCATAGTCATATCTATTTTGCAAAAAAATTGCATAAAATATAAAATAAATATTATTTTCTATTTTTATGCAGAATGTTAACACACACACACACACACACACAACACACAATTTAATATAATAAAAAATACATATAATTTGATCATTATTTTTTTATTTATGTATTTATCTATTCTACTGATGTGGATATATATAGTGGGTTTTTATTGGTGTGGAAAAGTGACCTACGTCTGTTTCCGTGCGATTCACTTGTAAAGGAAAACCACTAAAGAAGAAGAGCGTGTCTATCATGTGTGTATGTCTGAACTCAGGCCTGTGTGTTGCAGAATGAAGTGCCGGGCCTCGTGGGAGAGATCTACCAGAACTTCTTCGTGGAGAGCAGGGAGATCCCGGTGGAAAAGGCTCTTTATAAGGAGATCCAGCAGACGCTGGTGGGGAACAAGGGCACCGACGTGTTTCACAGGATCCAGGGAGACGTTTACGAGACCATGAAGGAGCGATATTACCCATCATTCCTGGTGAGCGACCTGTACGAGCGGCTCATTAAACGCGAGGAGCAACGGAGCAGCTCACAGTCCAGCAGCGAGGAGAAGGACGACACCGTGAGTTTCCCCATCGTCATCTCTCTTCAGTGTGTGATGTTCTTCTCTACATCAGTGTTTCTGAGCTCCTGAAACGCCTCCAGTGTATCTTGAGTTTCTTCCGGGAACACGTCACAATATTCCTCATTAGAATAATTCATACGCAGAATAAAGGGGCGGGGCCTGGTTGAGTTAGTTAGTAGTGTGTTAAACTGGTGGTTATGGTAAGGGACGGGACATTTCCCAAACACACTCGAAGCGCTCGACCAATCACAGCACACTGATCCAGCCGACCAATCAGAGCACAGTGTGCTTTTCAGGAGGAGGGGCTTCATAGAGACAGGAAGTAAACTGAGCGTTACTGACAGACTGGGAAGAGAGGAGCCGCAACAATGGAGAATATGAAATCTAGTGGAGCTCAAAAACAAAATAAAAAATGGCATAATAGGTCTCGTCACCTTCTTTTATACAGCGCTTTTAACGGCTGTTTCACAGCAGCTTTACAGTAATAACAGGAGATTACAGTAACAGAGAGTGTTTGGCTTTACAGCAGATCTAGAATACAGTTATTGTGCAGATAAAGTTAGTTTTGATTGATTCACTTCCGTCACAGCGATCATTAGTTAATAGCTTAGGGGAACTTACACGACACCGCTCTAACAGAAGACAGAAACTTTTAATGTGTTCTGGCCGTTCATTCACACACCAACAGTGTCTGGAGCTCGAGAACGCAAACTTTGAAACGGGTTCCAAGACGCACGTTTTGAAAAATGTGAAAACGTGTAAACGTCAAAAACGTGAATCTGTGAAAACGCTGATGGCCTGCACATGCGCATCATGTGTTTAGGCTAAAGATATGCGCGTTTGAAGTGTGTGCAGGTGTGTGTTTCTTTAGTGACATCACCAAATGACTTGTCTGGCAGCGTAACACTGAATTTTTTGTCGTTTCCGTGGATCCATGTGTAAAGGACACAATCAGGTGCTCTTTAACACGACATGAGTCTCACTCAGTCCTGATGTTTTTGTGTGTTTAGTGTCATGTGTTGGAAGGAGGGGACGTGGCCCTGGATGAAGGCAGTCGAGGCATCAACGAACAGGCCAGTTTCGCCGTCACGAAACTACACCAGCTGTACGAGAGACTGGAGTACAAACGCCAAGCGCTCGGCTCCATCCAGAATGCACCGCGACCTGATAAAAAGGTGATCCAGTCATGGGAAATACTGCACTTTTCACTCACTGGCCAATTTGGCTATAACATTTTTACATTACCGGCCATTTACAACTTCTACTAGCCAAAAAAAGAATAGAAATGAACCAGATTGACTATGTCAAAGCTATATATATATATATAAGTATATTTTCGCCCAAAATGTGTTTTAGGTGGACAGATCAATACAGGACAATGAACATCAAAAGAATGTAGGATGTTGGAAAATAACAGTATTTTCTGTTCACCAAATGCTTATTAATCTTCACTATAATTGCTTCAGTGCAAATGAACACGCGCGCCGTTATTTGTGGTGTCGTGACGTGTGTGTTGAAGTGAGCCAGATATGAGCAGATTCTGAGCAATACGCTGTATTTAATAAATCATGATGACTCACGAGTATTTGCGCTAAATCAGATTTGTCTTAACGAACTTCTCCAGCAAAGAGTGTAAATATAATAAGCAACTGTTCATTTTGGTGTTTATTTCAAACCCTGTTTGAAACAATAATGAACAGTGAATTCAGACCCATTTATTGTGCATCAGACTGCTTACACGTCTGTGATTGGCCAATGCATCCATGTGATCAAGTGGAGAGCGGCAATCTACATGTTTAATTAGGCACCAGGGCTGCTTTTATTTGACCAAAAATACAGTAAAAATAGTGACATATAATTATAATGTAAATCAGCTGTTTTCTATGTGAATATACAGTAAAGTGTAATTTATTCCTGTGATCAAAGCTGCATTTTCAAAGCAGTGTCACATGATCCTCCAGAAAGGATCAGTCCTTCCAGAAAAATGAGTTTTTTTGTGATTTTTACAAAAATCCTTGATTATGCGGCACGTTTTCTTAAAAATGCGATGGAATATGCGGGATATTTATGCAATTTTATGCGATGAAATTGCGGGAACTTCAAAAACTGCGGTTTGATGAAAAAGAGAAGTGATTCCCAACAGCCTGTTCTCACTGGGCTACTGCTTTACTGTAGAGTCGTTTCTGTTCTCCTGTCATGAGCACAACTACATCACAGAAAGTGCTGGAATATTTACGTTCTCATCTTGTTTTATTTAATAAACACATGGCTTCTGTAGCTTTACAAAAGGAATATGCTACAACTTCTGTAAAAATGAATAACTAAAATATAAAAAAAAAAAGTGTGCTTCCTGATTTACAGTTCTGTTAAAATAAGTGCAGTCTCTCACTGTAACGTACATTTACATCATGTGACACCGGGAAACGGCGGTCTTTTGTTGGTGAATGAGACTGATGTGCGGCTTCATCGCGGGGTTTGCAGCTTTTCGATGATGTTCACGTCACTTTAAACGTTCCCATGGCAACAGGGGGAGCGGCTGCTCTTGTGTGAAACACAACATTTGTCAGCTTTCTGCTTAGATACGTGTGACTTTTTTATTAAAGCATGCGCGCCACACATATTTTGCGTGGAAATTGGCAATTTATGCGGCAAAAGTGCGGCGTATTTGAACAAATGCGGCCCTGCATAAATATGCAGATTTTGGCTGATAATGCATTGAATTATGCGATCGCATAATCGCGTTTTTCTGGAGGGACTGTAATATGATGATTTGATGCTCAAGAAACATTTATTATTATTATATATATATATATATATATATATATATATATATATATTCGTAGAAAACGTGATACATTTTACTTTGATGAATAAAAAGTTCAAAAGAACAATATTTATTTGTAACATACATTTTTTTACTATCACAATTTAATTAATCTTATCTGAATAAAATTTCTTAAACTACTTCACGGCAGTGTAGACAGTGTTAACATTATATATTTTATTTATTTTAATATTGTATGTTAATTTGATTTAATATAATATTTTCTGTATTTCCCAATTGTTTATTCATGGTTTAAAACAAGGTAGCAGGAAAAGAGTCTAAAAGTACCAGAATTTCACAAGCAAAATCAAGATGAAATGTAGAAATAAAATAAAAATAACACTACCGTTTTGTTTCTCTTACATCATCAGTAGTAATGACTCAAACCAGCTGCGGTCTGAAGATAAGCGGCTGAGCGAGCGTGACAGAAATATTGGTGTGAACTTCCTTTGAAAACCACGTACTGAAGCTGTCATGAAACGACTGATAAATGTCCCAGAGATGTTTTCGATCATACTTTTTGCATTCATTTTGGGGGTTTTAATTTGCACTAAAATAAATAAAGAAAAACTTCAAGCAGTATTTATTAGGGGTGTAACAATATATCGCAATACAAAAATGCATCAATATGTATTGTGTATAATTCACCCAAAATGAAAAGTTTTAGTGTCAGTACTACATTAAACTACAATATATACTGTTGAATATAATGTATAATAATGCAATTGGGGAATATTTTTGTGTCCTGATAATGTCTGATATGAACAGTAAAAAGTGTCCGACATTATTTTAAATACGTCTAATCAGTGACAGAGATCAAGCATATTCTCAAGCATAAGAATTATGAATATTGTTGTTCTGGTGTCTGTATTGTCCTGTGCTTTGGGTTTCAGCATCAAGTCCATCCTATACATTTACACACACACTGCAATATCAAATTTAGCATTTTAATCAACAGTAAATTTTTTGTTAATCTTTTATCATATGTCTTGGAGTATCGCTATAATATCGTATCGTGATATGTATCGAATCATGACATGAGGGCATCGTTACACCGCTAGTATTTATGTATTTTGGTGACACTTTACAATAAGTTTAATTAGTTAGAATTAGTTAATGTACATTTCTTACAGCAATACATTTCTTACAGTATTTATTAATCTTTGTTAATGTTAGTTAATACAAATACAGCTGTTAGTTCACAGTGCATTAACTAACGTAAATAAATACAACCTTTGATTTTAATAACCTATTAGTAAATGTTAATTAATAAATGCTGTAGAAATATTGTTCGTTCTTTTGTAAAGTGTTACTGTCGTCCACTGGGGTTTATTCAGCCTGTGTTTGTGTGTATTGTATTGCGGTTTGATTTGATGCATTAGCTATTTTTTGTGTCACATGATCTCAGGGTCAGTCGTCTGCTCCGGTATTACAATGTGTTATTAATTTTTAAGGCCAGAAAAGTCATTTGTTGGGATCAATTTGTAAAGAAAGACACGCCTGTGTACATATATATTCAAACGTGTGTACCTATAGACTAAACGCGTAATACGCACGTGCACGCCGTCAGCGTTTTCACATACTCGTGTCTTTTAAATTGATTTTGATTGTATGATTCTGTTTTTTTCCCTTTTTATCTCAATGTATATTTTCTGTACGTCTTTGTAAAGCGATTTGAGATGCAACTTTTAAAGGCGCTATATAAATCTGCTGTAAAGCCAAACAATCTCTGTTACTGTAATCTCCTGTTATCACTGTAAAGCTGCTGTGAAACGCTCTGTATAGTTAAAGCGCTGTATAACCTGACCCCGGCCTCTCCTGTAGATCGTGTCTCTGCTGAAGGAGGAGATCTGCACCATGGAGAAGGAGCACAGCGACCTCACGCTGCACATCTCGCGCACCGACTGCTGGTGTGAGAACCTGGGCGTGTGGAGAGCCGTCGTCAGCAGCGCAGAGGTCAGAGAAAAGAAATCAAAATCTTGTTCATCTGGTAAAGCAGAAAGAAAGTCAAAGGTTCAGCTCATCATCAGCATCTGTGGCGGGATGGAGATAAAAAAAATAAGTCTCTTCTGCTCATCAAGGCTTTACTGCATTTTATTTGATCAAAAATGCTGTAAAAATAGTGAAATATTATGTGAATATATAGTCATTTATTCCTGTGATTTATTCCTTCAGAAATCATTCTAATATGATGATTTTTGATCAAATAAATGCAGGCTTGATGAGCATAAAAGACTTCTTACAAAACATTAAAAATAGTAATGTTTCCAAACCTCTGAAACAAACTTTCGCTTATATATATATTTGTGTATTCATTTAGTTTATTTGTATATATACATGTATGTATGTATATCTATACACATTAGTAAATACACACACTGTTAATACATATACATGCATATATATATATTTATATATACTGTGTGTATTAATTTACTAATATAGATAGATAGATAGATGGATGGATGGATGGATGGATGGATGGATGGATGGATGGATGGATGGATGGATGGATGGATGGATGGATGGATGGATGGATAGATAGATAGATAGATAGTACCTGCATTTTTCACTGGCTTACAAAATAGTAATAAGCACTACTTGATTTTTATTTTTAAATTATAAGTAAAAAAAAAACAAATAGTAGTAAAAAACTCAATCCAGTCACTGCGGTCTGAAGATAAGCGGCTGAGCGAGCGTGACAGAAATATTGGTGTGAACTTCCTTTGAAAACCGCGTACTGAAACTGTCATGAAACTAGACGGGTAAATGTCCCAGTATATGTAAGATTACTGTGAAAGAGTGTCTATGAGGAGTTTTCACTTTCACACGCTGCATGCAAACATACCAGAGAAGGATGTGATGTCATTTTCAGTAAAGTACAGTTTACTCCAACCGCAGGAATTACAGTAACACAAAGTAGTTCCAGTTTAGAAGCCGGTTAGTTCCAGTCCTGATTCTGATTGGTCAATAGCTGTGTTTTATTCACGATTAAACACGGCTGTGACCGCTTCACCCAACGGTTCTGCGTATCACTACACAACACCCCTAGCAACCACTCTTAGCAACGTAAACACATGTTTGATCTCAGTGATATTGATCATTAAAGCTTATAGAGTATTGTGAGTAAACGAGTGTACCTGCATTTACAGTAGATTTAGCATATTCCTTCAGGTCAGTCCTGTATTCGTAATAAAAAATCCGTTTGAATGTCCGCGGCGATATCTTATCCTTTTAACAGTTAAGGGGTTTTCTGTGTCCTGACACGCTGTCATTTGACAGTTGCGTCTTTCTTCTCCGTGTTCACAACAAGTTTCAGTCCTTTCAATTTAAAAGTCTTCTCTACTGACTGACTCACTCATAAAGACTATATAATGTGAAATAATGTGTGTAACTTCTGCTGCTGTTCACGATCAGGGACTATTTTTTGCAGCGGAAGGAAGGCTTTTAGTGATTTTACTTCATGAAAGTTGCATTAATACATTTTTTGGCTTTAATATTTGTATTGAGTGGTAACGGTTTTATAAAAGCAATAAAGTATTGCTGCTAGTGCTGGATGGTGAATAAGTCGATGCAGCACAGCCTCTCGTATTGCTTACGGATCAAAGCTTTGCTTTCGGAACACAGAGCAACAGTTACACTGTAACATTCTATCGTCACGGTTACAGTCAGTTGTTACATTGAGTTAAGTGATTGCCACGGCAACATATTGAATCACCATTTGTTTGATAGTCAGCAGTGTTTTATCCAACATTCTTTTCTTAAAGCAACAGTGATTCATTCTGTATCCGATATAGTGATCACAGTAGATCACACACGGTTTAATCACTCCGTCTGTTTAACTTCACAAATCTCAGTATAGTCATAAACCGTCTCAATGCTCTCGAGGAATTCTCCAGATTATTGTGAAGATATGCGATCGATCTATGAGAGGAACAAACCCTGACAGTCTTAAATATAGCATTTTAAAACTCCACTGACCTTTAAAAAGAAGCATTTGTGTCGTTTTTCTTCTGCAGTGTTTTTAATGAAGCGTTGCGGTTCTGTGTCAGTAAACAGAAGACGTGAAGAGCCGCAGCAGGCGTTTAACGCTCTGATAATTAACAGCATTTGCATATTTCTGCTCAGGAGCGAGTCACTCGTTTATTAGTGATTTATCTGTTAATTGTCTGTAAAATGACACACAGTCTCTTCCTGTGGTTTCAGCTGTTAGTGTTTTCATCCAGAATCTGATCCGGCAGTGTGTGGAAGGATTTCAGGAGATTCATTCTGAACAAATGAAATGCTTTACCCCCAAACACTTTTTTCAAATGTTGAGTTTTAAAATATTGGGCATTTGAGTGGAGTTCTCTACACAGTGGGAATCAGAGTCATTGAAAATAACTGAGTCATGTAAAAAACACAGTAAGCCTCGAGTTGCTTTTTATGAAGTGGTTGCAATGGTAAATAAATGAATATGTATATATGTGTATGTGGTAGATGCAATATTATACATATACGGTATATAAATGCTTACATTTAACGTAAAATATATATCAAATTAAAAAAGCATGTATATAGATAGATAAATATAATTTTTATAAATACGCATATAGTATATATATATAGAGATTTTTTTAAAATAAGCATTGATTTTATATTTTTATATATATAAGTATTGCTTATTTGTATTATTGCTTATTTGTATTATTTTTAATGCTTAAAAATATAAAATCAATGCTTATATAAAACAAATAATATATATATATTTTTTAAATATTTATATATAATTAAAATAAGTATTTATTCAAGTATTTTATTAAACTATGTATTTATACATAATTATTTATATACAATTATTCCATATTATACATAATATATTTATATTATACATTATATTTATACATTATTATTCCATCCATCCATCCACTCATCCATCCACTCATCCATCCATCCACTCATCCATCCACTCATCCATCCACTCATCCATCCACTCATCCATCCACTCATCCATCCATCCATCCATCCATCCACTCATCCATCCATCACTCATCCATCCATCCACTCATCCATCCACTCATCCATCCATCCACTCATCCATCCACTCATCCATCCATCACTCATCCATCCATCCACTCATCCATCCACTCATCCATCCATCCACTCATCCATCCATCCACTCATCCATCCACTCATCCATCCATCCACTCGTCCATCCACTCATCCATCCACTCATCCATCCATCCACTCATCCATCCACTTATCCATCCATCCACTCATCCATCCACTCATCCATCCACTCATCCATCCATCCACTCATCCACTCATCCATCCACTTATCCATCCATCCACTCATCCATCCTCCACTCATCCATCCTCCACTCATCCATCCTCCACTCATCCATCCTCCACTCATCCATCCACTCACTCACTCATCCATCCACTCATCCATCCATCCACTCATCCATCCACTCATCCATCCATCCACTCATCCATCCATCCACTCACCCATCCATCCACTCATCCATCCACTCATCCATCCATCCATCCATCCATCCATCCACTCATCCATCCACTCATCCATCCATCCACTCATCCATCCATCCACTCATCCATCCACTCATCCATCCATCCACTCATCCATCCATCCACTCATCCATCCATCCACTCATCCATCCTCCACTCATCCATCTACTCATCCATCCATCCATCCATCCACTCATCCATCCACTCATCCATCCACTCATCCATCCACTCATCCATCATCCACTCATCCATCCATCCACCCACTTATCCATCCACTCATCCATCCACTCATCCATCCACTCATCCATCCATCCATCCATCCACTCATCCATCCATCCATCCACTCATCCATCCACTCATCCATCCATCCATCCATCCACTCATCCATCCACTCATCCATCCACTCATCCATCCATCCACTCATCCATCCACTCATCCATCATCCACTCATCCATCCATCCACTCATCCATCCATCCACTCATCCATCCATCCACTCATCCATCCATCCACTCATCCATCCATCCACTCCTCCATCATCACTCATCCATCCATCACTCATCCATCCATCACTCATCCATCCATCCGTCACTCATCCATCCCTCCACTCATCCATCCATCCATCCCTCCACTCATCCATCCACTCATCCATCCATCCACTCATCCATCCATCCACTCATCCATCCCTCCACTCATCCATCCACTCATCCATCCATCCATCCACTCATCCATCCATCCATCCACTCATCCATCCATCCACTCATTCATCCATCCACTCATCCATCCACTTATCCATCCATCCACTCATCCATCCACTCATCCATCCATCCACTCATCCATCATCCACTCATCCATCCATCCATCCATCACTCATCCATCCGATCATCCATCCATCCACTCATCCATCCATCCACTCATCCATGTCAAGTCAAGTCAAGTCAAGTGTATTTATATAGCGCTTTTCACAATATAAATTGCATCAAAGCAGCTTCACAATATCAATCAAATAACATAATGTTTGTTTCTTAGTGAAAAAACATCCACGTTTGGTAGGGCTGATCAATGGTATACTCATCCACTCATCCATCCATCCATTCATCCATCCATCCATCCACTCATCCATCCATCACTCATCCATCCACTCATCCATCCATCCATTCATCCATCACTCATCCATCCACTTATCCATCCACTCATCAATCCATTCATCCATCCATCACTCATCCATCCATTCATCCATCCATCACTCATCCATCCACTCATCCATCCATCCCTCCACTCATCTATCCATCCATCCATCCATCACTCATCCATCCACTCATCCATCCATCCCTCCACTCATCTATCCATCCATCCATCCATCACTCATCCATCCACTCATCCATCCATCCCTCCACTCATCTATCCATCCATCCATCCATCACTCATCCATCCATCACTCATCCATCCATTCATCCATCCATCACTCATCCATCCACTCATCCATCCATCCCTCCACTCATCCATCCATCCCTCCACTCATCCATCCACTCATCCATCCATCACTCATCCATCCATTCATCCATCCATCACTCATCCATCCATTCATCCATCCATCACTCATCCATCCACTCATCCATCCATCCATCCCTCCACTCATCTATCCATTCATCCATCCATCACTCATCCATCCACTCATCCATCCATCCCTCCACTCATCCATCCATCCATCACTCATCCATCCACTCATCCATCCATCCCTCCACTCATCCATCCATCCCTCCACTCATCCATCCCATCCATCCCTCCAGTTGTATTGTTAAACACAGTGTGTGTGTGTGTGTGTCAGGCCTCAGAGGAGAACGGAGAACAGACGGCGTGTTACTGCGTATCCGTGAGTCTTTCTGAAGACGACGACTGCAAGAACAACCGCTGGAGCGTCACCAGGAAGATCAGCGAGTTTCAGGCTCTGCACAGGAAGTTGACGGAGGTACGCTTGATGATGTCACATCCTGGCGGCCCTGTTGCCGAGGCAACGCTGTGACTCATCGTGTTGTTGTGCAGTCTCAGTTCTGATGGAGATTATGTTTATGATTATGCAGTGTTTCCCGTCGCTCAAGAAGGTCCAGCTTCCCTCGCTCAGCAAACTGCCCTTCAAATCCATCGACCAAAAATTCCTCGACAAATCCAAAAATCAACTCAACACGTTTTTACAGGTGAGTGTGTCACCTGTAGACTTGGCATGAAATAATACATGTCTGTAGAGTTTCTTTTTTTTTTTTTTTTGTCCATTTAATTTTTTTCTGTCATCCCACAAGATTGTTTTCCAAAATGTTTTCAAACATTTTTTATCAAGTGCAAACTATAAAACGAATTTTTGAGCTTTATTAATTTTACCTGAACAAAATGTGCAATTTCTTTAAAAAAAAGCCAAAATATGTGATATTTTCATTTGTTTAACATTATTTTTAATGACCTTTATGATTTTTAATAACATTTCAAATTACTTCACTGCTTCATCATAAATATAATATTATGCCAAACTCTACAAATGCCAACATTTATTAATTTAAAATTTTAATCTAAAGCATATTTGACTGTTCTGTAAATATTTATTTAGTCAATTTTCATTTAAATTACTCCTACGTCTCAGACTTATTTCCGTAAATATTTTGCCAAGTGAAAAATCTGATGAAATTAAAATAATTTTTGAGACATGAAAATAAGAACGTTTTCTTCATTTTGACCTGAACAAAATGTGCCTTTTCACTAAAAAGGCCAAAACGTGATATTTTTAAACACTTAATGACCTTAATGATTTCTTATGGTTTTCAGCAAATATTAATAACATTTAATTATTAATAACAACAATAATAACATGTATTTAGATATTAATAAAATAGCTTAACTGCTTAATAATAATTAGAAATACTATGCCAAACTCTACTAATGCCAACATTAAATTATTTTATTTTAATTGGAATTTTTATTTATTTGTTCATTTAATTTTTGGACATCTAAACCACATCCTGATGTTATTCTTTGAGCCCCACAAAAATATCAAAATGACCTTTTGGATATTGAATATTTAATTACTTCTGCTTATTTTAAGACATTAATCATCATCTAGCTCTAATTTAATGAGATAATGATAGATGATGGCAAATATTTAACCCTTTAAGAGCTTCATCTCTTCTTTCCACATCCTCAAAGCGAATGTACACTTTCCTGTCTGTCAAACACTCTATGAGAGCTCTTCCAAGCCCAAAGTCCTTCCTTTAATGCAGTGCATACTCCATTTCCCAGCATGCAACTGTGAGTCTCTGTTAGTGACCAACTTCCCAGAGAAGAGCAAACATTCTAGTGTATTTTAGATTCAGTGCTTTAAAAAAAAAATAGACATAGACTCCGTCACATTTTAAACCCTCATGTTAATGATGACAACAGGACTGAGTGCCTGCAGTGTGTGTGTGTGTGTGTGGCCTCATGTGATTTTGTGTGTGTGTGTGTGTGTGTGTGTGTGTGTGTGTCTCCTCTGTAGAAAGTGTTGACGGACGAGCGCATGTGTCAGAGCGAGGCATTGTACGCGTTTCTCAGTCCGTCTCCTGAATACTTGAAAGTCATCGACATCCAGAAGAAGTCCTCGTTCTCTCTCGCATCCTTCCTGGAGAAACTGCCGGGAGACTTCTTCTCACACCAGGAGGTACACACACACACACACACACACACACACACACACACACACACACACACACACACATGAGGCCAATCACACTCTCTCTCTCTCTCTCTCTCTCTCTCTCTCTCTCTCTCTCTCTCTCTCTCTCTCTCTCTCTCTCTCTCACACACACACACACACACACACAGGCCAATCACACACACTCTCTCTCTTTCTCTCTCTCTCTCATTTTGCCTGTAAATAAAGAAAAATAAATCTGTTTTCCCCATATATTTAAAAAAACTATTTTTTTTACTTCATGAACTTCATCTTCATATTTTATGCTCCAGATTTTTTTTTTTTGGCTGGAAAACATATTGAGTAACACAATTTGACACCAATTGATGATCAGACAGAGCAGCAGAGATTAGACTTATATCAGATCAGATGTGATGTGTGTGTGTGTGTGTGTGTGTGTGTCAGGATGAGGCCGAGGATGACAGCGATCTCTCAGATTACGGTGATGAGACTGATGGGAAGAAGGACGCGCTGGCGGAGCCGTGTTTCATGCTGATCGGGGAGATCTTCGAGCTCAGGGGCAGTGAGTACAGACCCAACAACCATAGACTGTAGGACAATATAGACGTAGTGTGTGTGACGTCACCCGTGTGTTTCTGAAGAGCGTTTTTGAAGCCCAAAGTGGGCGGAGCCGGCCGTCGCCATCTTGGCAGCGTCACTCCCGGATTAACGAAAATGTTTATCGAGGCGGATTAGCTGAGGTGACGTGACGCTAACAGACAAACGGCTAGTAGTGACATCAGCGACTATCCACCTGTCACTCAAGTGGCCACGCCCTTAATTATGCACAACTTTAAGGCTTAATATAATTTAAACGGATGAGTTATAAGAATATTCACCCCCTCACAGTCGTCATGAAGGGCAAAATTAGCGATATAGACCCAAACCACTCTTTGCACCAGGCTGTAAACATGTTTTTTTCTGCTGTAAAGTTGAGCATTTTAACATGGGGGTTTATGGGATTGACTCTCTTCTGCAGCCAGTCTCTAGTGGCCAGTCGAGGAACTGCAGTTTAATCACTTCAGTGTTGAATCAAGAGAGAGACCGGAAGGTTGCCGTTTGGTAGAAACACACACACACACACACACACACACACACACACACACACACACACACACACACACACACACACGTCAGCCGCAGTGATGAAACGATGAGCTCTCGCATCTGTGGCTGTGAAACTCAACACATCTGTGACCGCAGGACTAACGGCTAATGCTTCGTAGAGCAGGACTTAAAACTATTAAAAACATTTCTGTTCATTTAAATAAAGCTAAAATAAAATAAAATATGAATATTAGTTGAAAAATTTAAATTAGAAATGTTGCCTTTGCAATAAACTAAAATAAGTTAAAATGGAACTGTTTCTGTTTTAAAGTCCCCCTGTAGTCAATTATTTTATCCATTAAAACTCATCTTTGATCACCAAAATTACATATTTAAACGTTTTTTCCTTGAAAAAAATGTCATCATGCCTTAAAATATCTTGACTAACTCACACCCTTGCCTCATTTAGTATACGTGGTTCTATGAATATGCAAATGAGCCCCGCCTCCACTCACTCACTCAGAGATCCACTGGTTGACGAGCACACGTTGATCTGATTGGTTACAAGGTCGTTTGTGACGTCAGAAACACCAGCGATTTAAAGTGTGTTTTTGAGACTGTCTTTGGTTCACTGCAGTTTTAAGCAGAAAATACTGTCGACTTATGAACTTACACATGGTTTAAGCATATTAAAAACACCACAAAGACATATAAACAACATTAAAAGCTGGATTTTTTCTTTAATTTTTTATTTTGATTAAATTTCATGAATTAAACAGCTCGCAAACATTATCACTATAAAAACTGAAATAACCTGTTAAGCATGAAAGTATCATGCAATCATTTAAGACATTTCTCCTTTTTGACATAAATGGTCTTTAAAGACCATACTCATTTTCATACTCATTTTCATACTCATTTTCATACTCATTTTCCAGCTCCCCTAGAGTTAAACAGTGTTTTACTGTTTTCGAATCCATTCAGCCGATCTCCGGGTCTGGCGGTAGCACTTTTAGCATAGCTTAGCATAGATCATTGAATCTGATTAGACCGTTAGCATCTCTCTCAAAAAAATGACCAAAGAGCTTCGATATTTTTCTTATTTAAAACTTACCTCTTCTGTAGTTACATCATGAACTAAGACCGACGGAAAATGAAAAGTTGTGATTTTCTAGGCCGATATGGCTAGGAACTACACTCTCATTCCTGCGTAATAATCAAGGAGCTTTGTTGCCGTGCCATGGGTGAGCAGCGCAGTGATATTACGCAGCGCCTGAAACTTAGTGCCGGTCACGTTGGAAGTTATATAGCTGGGGACTATTTTCAGGCGTTGAGTGTTATCATCTTAGTTCACGATGTAACTACAGAAGTTTTAAATAGGAAAAATATCGAAACTCTTAAGTCATTTTTTTTAGAGAGATGCTAACGGTCTAATCGGATTCAATGATCTATGCTAAGCTATGCTAAAAGTGTTACCGCCAGACCCGGAGATCGGCTGAATGGATTCGAACTCTAGAGGAGTTGGAAAACGAGTGTTCCTTTAACGTTGAGTCTAGAACCCTAGATTTCTAAAATAACCTTTTTTCTTTCTAAGCATGTGTCATCAGACGGAGTGACGCTCTCTAACATCCTCGTGTGTGTTTCTCTCGGCAGTGTTTAAGTGGGTGAGGAAGACACTAATTGCACTAGTTCAGGTCACGTTTGGACGCACCATAAACAAGTAAGCAGAACTGGGTGTTGGTAATGAAAACATGCTTGATTTGCTCACTGAGTTTGTCCTTCGCTCGTCTTCCTCAGGCAGATCAGAGACACAGTGAACTGGATCTTCAGTGAGCAGATGCTGGTTTACTACATTAATATATTCCGGGACACGTTCTGGCCCAACGGGAAACTGGCACCTCATAACAAAAGCCGCTCGGAGAGCGAGCGCAAAGAAACCAAGGAGAGAGCGCAACAGAAGCTTCTGGACAACATCCCAGGTGAGCGGAAAACAGGAACATGCACTGAAAACATTTCTGTCATGTTTAGTCAGAATTACCATAATTGACCTATGGCTAAGCCACGCCCCCTCCACTCACAGTCAACATGCGGTGACAGGCGCTATTGACTGTGTGTAAATAATTTGAATATTTAGTTATGTTGAAGAGGAGTGAAAAGGCTACATGTTTTGCTAAAAAAACAAAACACAAAGTTCCCCAGTTGTTTTGGTAGAAAGTTGTCTAAAATGTTGTGCTTCTTTAATATGTAATTAATGGTTCATGATCAGATTAGATATGTACAGGTCTAAGTAAAAAGGAAAGTCCTGGAAACGTATCCAACTATCTTCACCAAGAGCACCTCTCCGTTAGTTTAGTGCTATTTACATGAATCATTCAGCACAACATTGCTAACGTTTGTTATCTTGGTTATTTACAGATACGTTAATGAAGCTAAGTGACATGATGTACAACGCAGCTAGAAGCTAACGTTAGCATTTTCTAATGTTAGGCTAACGTTAGCCTAACGTTACGTTAGAGATGATAACGTTCAAATACGAATCTTAGAACAGATGTAGACATCCTTGTTTAATTGATCCACGTTTAGTTGGTGTTGTGGTCTACCGCATAACTTAATCCAGAGCAGAGTTTATCTCACTTGAGATATGGCTTGGGAAAGGTAAAATTTCAATAATCATTTAAAAAAAAATAAAAAAATACGCGGGTAAAAATACACACCGTCGCCCAGCCTCTTGGGATACCTAGGCATGTACCACATGCACACTGTTTGACCATTTTAAACTTAAAATGACAAGAAAAAACGTATAAAAACGAATGAAAACTGACTAACTGCAATGCATTTCAATGGACGTGGAAGCAGAGAAGGTCCGAGTGTATTGCGTTAGCTATGCGCACTGTGATTGGCTCATCACGTTTGGGGGCGTGGCTTAGCCATAGGTCAATTGTGAGGTGAGGGTTCAGAGCTCGTGTGCACGAAATTATTAGTTTCTATGACAAAACTCATAGTGCCAGAATGTAATATTGATGACAGCAAAA
>CM060629.1:32919737-32934737 GCA_030578275.1 Meda fulgida | reverse complement strand
CACTGATAGTTCTCTCTGTCTCTAGATCTTGATGAATTCACTGATAGTTCTCTCTGTCTCTAGATCTTGATGAATACACTGATAGTTCTCTCTGTCTCTAGATCTTGATGAATACACTGATAGTTCTCTCTGTCTCTAGATCTTGATGAATACACTGATAGTTTCTCTCTGTCTCTAGATCTTGATGAATGCACTGATAGTTCTCTCTGTCTCTAGATCTTGATGAATGCACTGATAGTTCTCTCTGTCTCTAGATCTTGATGAATACACTGATAGTTCTCTCTGTCTCTAGATCTTGATGAATACACTGATAGTTCTCTCTGTCTCTAGATCTTGATGAATACACTGATAGTTCTCTCTGTCTCTAGATCTTGATGAATACACTGATAGTTCTCTCTGTCTCTAGATCTTGATGAATACACTGATAGTTCTCTCTGTCTCTAGATCTTGATGAATACACTGATAGTTTTCTCTCTGTCTCTAGATCTTGATGAATACACTGATAGTTTTCTCTGTCTCTAGATCTTGATGAATACACTGATAGTTCTCTCTGTCTCTAGATCTTGATGAATACACTGATAGTTTTCTCTGTCTCTAGATCTTGATGAATACACTGATAGTTCTCTCTGTCTCTAGATCTTGATGAATGCACTGATAGTTTTCTCTCTGTCTCTAGATCTTGATGAATACACTGATAGTTCTCTGTCTCTAGATCTTGATGAATACACTGATAGTTTTCTCTGTCTCTAGATCTTGATGAATGCACTGATAGTTTTCTCTCTGTCTCTAGATCTTGATGAATACACTGATAGTTTTCTCTCTGTCTCTAGATCTTGATGAATACACTGATAGTTTTCTCTGTCTCTAGATCTTGATGAATGCACTGATAGTTTTCTCTCTGTCTCTAGATCTTGATGAATACACTGATAGTTTTCTCTCTGTCTCTAGATCTTGATGAATACACTGATAGTTTTCTCTCTGTCTCTAGATCTTGATGAATACACTGATAGTTTTCCCTGTCTCTAGATCTTGATGAATGCACTGATAGTTTTCTCTGTCTCTAGATCTTGATGAATACACTGATAGTTTTCTCTGTCTCTAGATCTTGATGAATACACTGATAGTTTTCTCTGTCTCTAGATCTTGATGAATACACTGAGAGTTTTCTCTGTCTCTAGATCTTGATGAATGCACTGATAGTTTTCTCTCTGTCTCTAGATCTTGATGAATACACTGATAGTTCTCTCTGTCTCTAGATCTTGATGAATACACTGATAGTTCTCTCTGTCTCTAGATCTTGATGAATACACTGATAGTTCTCTCTGTCTCTAGATCTTGATGAATACACTGATAGTTCTCTCTGTCTCTAGATCTTGATGAATGCACTGATAGTTCTCTCTGTCTCTAGATCTTGATGAATGCACTGATAGTTCTCTCTGTCTCTAGATCTTGATGAATACACAGATAGTTCTCTCTGTCTCTAGATCTTGATGAATGCACTGATAGTTCTCTCTGTCTCTAGATCTTGATGAATGCACTGATAGTTCTCTCTGTCTCTAGATCTTGATGAATGCACTGATAGTTCTCTCTGTCTCTAGATCTTGATGAATACATTGATAGTTTTCTCTCTGTCTCTAGATCTTGATGAATACACTGATAGTTCTCTCTGTCTCTAGATCTTGATGAATACACTGATAGTTCTCTCTGTCTCTAGATCTTGATGAATACACTGATAGTTTTCTCTCTGTCTCTAGATCTTGATGAATACACTGATAGTTTTCTCTGTCTCTAGATCTTGATGAATACACTGATAGTTTTCTCTCTGTCTCTAGATCTTGATGAATACACTGATAGTTCTCTCTGTCTCTAGATCTTGATGAATACACTGATAGTTCTCTCTGTCTCTAGATCTTGATGAATACACCGATAATTCTCTCTGTCTCTAGATCTTGATGAATGCACTGATAGTTCTCTCTGTCTCTAGATCTTGATGAATACACTGAGAGTTTTCTCTGTCTCTAGATCTTGATGAATGCACTGATAGTTTTCTCTCTGTCTCTAGATCTTGATGAATGCACTGATAGTTTTCTCTCTGTCTCTAGATCTTGATGAATACACTGATAGTTTTCTCTGTCTCTAGATCTTGATGAATACACTGATAGTTTTCTCTGTCTCTAGATCTTGATGAATGCACTGATAGTTTTCTCTCTGTCTCTAGATCTTGATGAATACACTGATAGTTCTCTGTCTCTAGATCTTGATGAATACACTGATAGTTTTCTCTGTCTCTAGATCTTGATGAATGCACTGATAGTTTTCTCTCTGTCTCTAGATCTTGATGAATACACTGATAGTTTTCTCTCCGTCTCTAGATCTTGATGAATGCACTGATAGTTTTCTCTCTGTCTCTAGATCTTGATGAATACACTGATAGTTTTCTCTCCGTCTCTAGATCTTGATGAATACACTGATAGTTTTCTCTCTGTCTCTAGATCTTGATGAATACACTGATAGTTTTCCCTGTCTCTAGATCTTGATGAATGCACTGATAGTTTTCTCTGTCTCTAGATCTTGATGAATGCACTGATAGTTTTCTCTGTCTCTAGATCTTGATGAATACACTGATAGTTTTCTCTGTCTCTAGATCTTGATGAATGCACTGATAGTTTTCTCTCTGTCTCTAGATCTTGATGAATACACTGATAGTTCTCTCTGTCTCTAGATCTTGATGAATACACTGATAGTTCTCTCTGTCTCTCGATCTTGATGAATACACTGATAGTTCTCTCTGTCTCTAGATCTTGATGAATACACTGATAGTTCTCTCTGTCTCTAGATCTTGATGAATGCACTGATAGTTCTCTCTGTCTCTAGATCTTGATGAATGCACTGATAGTTCTCTCTGTCTCTAGATCTTGATGAATACACGGATAGTTCTCTCTGTCTCTAGATCTTGATGAATGCACTGATAGTTCTCTCTGTCTCTAGATCTTGATGAATACACTGATAGTTTTCTCTGTCTCTAGATCTTGATGAATGCACTGATAGTTCTCTCTGTCTCTAGATCTTGATGAATTCACTGATAGTTTTCTCTGTCTCTAGATCTTGATGAATACACTGAGAGTTCTCTCTGTCTCTAGATCTTGATGAATACACTGAGAGTTCTCTCTGTCTCTAGATCTTGATGAATACACTGATAGTTTTCTCTCTGTCTCTAGATCTTGATGAATACACTGATAGTTTTCTCTCTGTCTCTAGATCTTGATGAATACACTGATAGTTTTCTCTCTGTCTCTAGATCTTGATGAATGCACTGATAGTTTTCTCTGTCTCTAGATCTTGATGAATACACTGATAGTTCTCTGTCTCTAGATCTTGATGAATGCACTGATAGTTCTCTCTGTCTCTAGATCTTGATGAATACACTGATAGTTCTCTCTGTCTCTAGATCTTGATGAATACACTGATCGTTCTCTCTGTCTCTAGATCTTGATGAATACACTGATAGTTTTCTCTCTGTCTCTAGATCTTGATGAATACACTGATAGTTTTCTCTGTCTCTAGATCTTGATGAATGCACTGATAGTTCTCTCTGTCTCTAGATCTTGATGAATGCACTGATAGTTCTCTCTGTCTCTAGATCTTGATGAATACACTGATAGTTCTCTGTCTCTAGATCTTGATGAATGCACTGATAGTTCTCTCTGTCTCTAGATCTTGATGAATACACTGATAGTTCTCTGTCTCTAGATATTGATGAATGCACTGATAGTTCTCTCTGTCTCTAGATCTTGATGAATACACTGATAGTTTTCTCTGTCTCTAGATCTTGATGAATGCACTGATAGTTCTCTCTGTCTCTAGATCTTGATGAATGCACTGAGTTTTCTCTGTCTCTAGATCTTGATGAATACACTGATAGTTCTCTCTGTCTCAAGATCTTGATGAATACACTGATAGTTCTCTCTGTCTCTAGATCTTGATGAATACACTGATAGTTCTCTCTGTCTCTAGATCTTGATGAATACACTGATAGTTTTCTCTCTGTCTCTAGATCTTGATGAATACACTGATAGTTTTCTCTGTCTCTAGATCTTGATGAATACACTGATAGTTTTCTCTCTGTCTCTAGATCTTGATGAATACACTGATAGTTCTCTCTGTCTCTAGATCTTGATGAATACACTGATAGTTCTCTCTGTCTCTAGATCTTGATGAATACACTGATAGTTTTCTCTCTGTCTCTAGATCTTGATGAATACACTGATAGTTTTCTCTGTCTCTAGATCTTGATGAATACACTGATAGTTTTCTCTCTGTCTCTAGATCTTGATGAATACACTGATAGTTCTCTCTGTCTCTAGATCTTGATGAATACACTGATAGTTCTCTCTGTCTCTAGATCTTGATGAATACACCGATAATTCTCTCTGTCTCTAGATCTTGATGAATACACGGATAGTTCTCTCTGTCTCTAGATCTTGATGAATGCACTGATAGTTCTCTCTGTCTCTAGATCTTGATGAATACACTGATAGTTTTCTCTGTCTCTAGATCTTGATGAATACACTGATAGTTCAGTCTGTCTCTAGATCTTGATGAATGCACTGATAGTTCTCTCTGTCTCTAGATCTTGATGAATGCACTGATAGTTCTCTCTGTCTCTAGATCTTGATGAATGCACTGATAGTTCTCTCTGTCTCTAGATCTTGATGAATACACTGATAGTTCTCTCTGTCTCTAGATCTTGATGAATACACTGATAGTTCTCTCTGTCTCTAGATCTTGATGAATGCACTGATAGTTCTCTCTGTCTCTAGATCTTGATGAATGCACTGATAGTTCTCTCTGTCTCTAGATCTTGATGAATACACTGATAGTTCTCTCTGTCTCTAGATCTTGATGAATACACTGATAGTTCTCTCTGTCTCTAGATCTTGATGAATGCACTGATAGTTCTGTCTGTCTCTAGATCTTGATGAATACACTGATAGTTCTCTCTGTCTCTAGATCTTGATGAATGCACTGATAGTTCTCTCTGTCTCTAGATCTTGATGAATACACTGATAGTTCTCTCTGTCTCTAGATCTTGATGAATGCACTGATAGTTCTCTCTGTCTCTAGATCTTGATGAATGCACTGATAGTTCTCTCTGTCTCTAGATCTTGATGAATACACTGATAGTTCTCTCTGTCTCTAGATCTTGATGAATACACTGATAGTTCTCTCTGTCTCTAGATCTTGATGAATGCACTGATAGTTCTGTCTGTCTCTAGATCTTGATGAATACACTGATAGTTCTCTCTGTCTCTAGATCTTGATGAATGCACTGATAGTTCTCTCTGTCTCTAGATCTTGATGAATGCACTGATAGTTCTCTCTGTCTCTAGATCTTGATGAATGCACTGATAGTTCTCTCTGTCTCTAGATCTTGATGAATGCACTGATAGTTCTCTCTGTCTCTAGATCTTGATGAATGCACTGATAGTTCTCTCTGTCTCTAGATCTTGATGAATACACTGATAGTTTTCTCTGTCTCTAGATCTTGATGAATGCACTGATAGTTCTCTCTGTCTCTAGATCTTGATGAATTCACTGATAGTTCTCTCTTTCTCTAGATCTTGATGAATACACTGATAGTTCTCTCTGTCTCTAGATCTTGATGAATACACTGATAGTTCTCTCTGTCTCTAGATCTTGTTGGAGATGCTTCTTAAAGAACTGTATCCTGAGCTGAGCGTCGACACCGTACAGGCCTGATGTTCTCGTCCTCAAACACGTGACTCGAGGAAGCGTCATGAATATGTGTTTGTGTTTTAATCTGTTCTTGTGTTTTTGGAGGAACAGGCCCGGTCATTCACTGCCAGCTGTCATCTTCTGCTTTTCTCTCTTCCGTTTTCTTCTAGGGGGTTTTGCTTTGTAATGTGAATTATGAGTGTAAGAAGAAGAAGCCAGACCAATGTAAATGCTCTACATATTATTGTGACCATTATGAAGGCTTTTAATTGTGCAATATGTCATGTACAGTTATTGTGAAGGTTCTGTTTGTGATATTATTATTATTAATATTATTATAGACTTTTATTTTTACCAAAAATAGGCTAGAGCATTTATAAGCAATAAATTGCAAAAGAAGATCTGTCATGTGTCATGTCTTCAATATAGTAAAATATTTAATATATACACTTAAATGCAATTCATATCTTGAACTCGAGTACAATTTCTAAATTAAATTACTTTTTGTTGTTTTTATTGTTTTTTTGTGGGGGAAGTAAATAATATCCAGTTGATGTATTTATACGTGTTATGATTTCAAAGAAAACAAAAGTTATGTAGTAGTTTTAAAATATTTATAACATTCATTAAAAAATGTTTGAAAACTTTTTGGAAAATAATACATTTTATATGTACACACATATTCAAGATATAAGCTAAACTTTTTGCATAAAAAATAAAACCGACTTGAATATAAAGATGACATTTGTAAGAATTTGGCACATGCATTTTAAACTAGGTTTTTAAAAGACTCTCTTTATATCCCACTGGAATAATACTAAACTTCTCTGCGATGAAACGAGTGATTGTGTGATTTATATTCTGCCGTGTACGACGTTCATCTGCAGCTCCTGACAGATTTCTGGATCCATCCTGGCAGCCTGACGACAACGAGAAATCAGTCAGCTTTACACAATACAGGCCGCTTCAAATCATCCCACAATTCTGACGTTTTAATCGCAATTGCAAGTTTACTTCCTACAATTCTGACTTTTTCTGCTATTGTAAACTTAGTTATATCTCACAATTTGGACTCTCCGCTATTGCGATCTTATATCCCGCAATTCTGATTTTTCTGCTATTGCGATCTTATATCTCACAATTCTGATTTTTCTGCTATTGCGATCTTATATCTCACAATTCAGACTTTCCGCTATTGCGAGCTTATATCTCACAATTCTGATTTTTCCGCTATTGTAAACTTAGTTATATCTCACAATTCTGACTTTCCGCTATTGCGAACTTATATCTCACATTTCTGACTTTATCGCAATTGTGAGTTTATATTCCGCAGAATTTGAGAGATAATCTCTCAACTGCAATTTAAAAGGTCAGAATTACTTTTATTATTTCCCACATCGCTTCTCGGCAGCAGTGCATTTTACAGGTCTGACATCTGTGCAGAAGAATTGCATTATAACAGACAGTTCCTGCAAAGAAAATACTTTTTGTGCCATTTCCACTGGTGTGAATACCGTCTATCACTATTTGAACTTAGTGTACCTGTGTGAAGTATCTTTTTGCTCTGTCTCTGTTCTGCAGGACTCCTCGGCCCAGATACAGACAGCGTGCGAAGTAAAACATGGCTATGGTGATGCCCTTCCTGATGAACTCCTCCACACAGCCCGTGTGTCTCGCTATGGCACTGATGTCCTCGTATCCACACACTCTGAAACACAACCAGTTATTACATGCTAAATCAAACGGAGCAGTGTTTCAGTCTGGCTACGTTTACATGCAACCAAATAATCCATCAGTAATCGGATTGACGGATTTAAACAGCAGACTTAATATTTATCCATGTCTGGTCATAATTTGGTGTAAATGAGCATATGAACCGCTGTGCCGCTGCTTATATTGATCACGAGGTAAAAATGCCCGAAACCAGTCGTCTGTGGATAAATCTGAAACAAGGACTGTGGGATGTTGTCCTGCTCCACTTCACAGGGAAAGGAGAATTATAGAATTACGGGACACTCATTTATATGACACTTTATTCAACAGAATAACAGCTCGTTCAGCGCGTCACACGTCATCACGCTATTTCTACATCATTGCGCAAGCGCAGTCCTTTCAGTTTCAGGTTTTCAATCTGTTCAAGTGTTTACATGTTCTCTCGATCAGATTAGAAAAGGAATAAACCACCCCTTTCAATCCGATCGAGCTCAATTGGATCAATTGGAAGTGTTTACATGAAGGCTTTACGTTTACATGGTTCAATCGGAATGAAATCAATCCGATTGATGAATCCGAACATGGTGTTTACATGAACGATAAATAAAGTATTCGGGTTGATGTGCCCACTACACGAATATGCAGCTGTTCGCGCATAACTATTCTCCTCTATTGGTTCTTTGTTTTAAACAGCAGACTTAATATTTATCCGTCGCTGGTCATGATTTGGAGACGATGAGCATGAACCGTTTTGCTGCTGCTTATATTGATCACGCAGTAAAACCCCGCGCCCAGAACCAGTCCATGGATGAGAATCTGAAGCAAGGACTGGTGGGACGTTGTCCTGCTCAACTTCACAGACGCCAAGTGAAATTTTTTAAATTACGGGACACTCATTTATATGACACCAAAGCCTGTCTACGGAGAGCCTGGCCACTCCCTATTAAGTGCTATTGTACCGAATTTTGGTTGTAGTTCCGCCAGAGCTCCACTGGGGGCGATCTCCGAGTGCTAAATGAACGGGAGTCTGTGGAGCTCGACGGCTAAATGTCTCTTTCACACGATTGCCGTTGAGAAATCTCAGATTTTATTGTAGGTTTTGCAAGTTCAACGTGGGTTATAGGTCGAGAGTTGAATGAACGAGTACTTCTGTCCTTTCGAGTTCTTACAGGTTGAGTTGTTGTTGCCCATAACACGCTAGCATTCTGCTAATGATGCTGATTGGTCAGTGAAGGACTGATTACGACAGAGACACCGCTCGATGGCATCGTGGCGTCCGAGACCAGAATGTTAAGGCGGACTGAACTCTTCTACACGTGTGTTTACTGTGTCAGCTGTGCTGTCGATGCCTCGAGAGAAAAGAAAGTGCAGAGGCGAAAGCACCAGTGACTGCAGGATTGCCGTAACGCAGTATCTCTGCTCGTACGATGTGTATGACGTCATTGACATTTTAAAAGACTTTTTAAAGCAAATAAGTGACTCTAAAAAATCTAACACCCAGCAATGTGTAATTTCTTTGCATCTTCTTTTGAATACAACATTCAAATTACTAGACAAAAAATTATATCCTGAGAAAAGTGGATTTTGAGGGGTATAGCTCCACTCGTCCTGTGAGCGCCCGCATGTGGAGCCAGAGTGGAACTGCACTCGTCCTGTGAGCGCCCTCATGTGGAGCCAGAGTGGAACTGCACTCTTCCTGTGAGCGCCCTCGTGTGGAGCCAGAGTTGAACTGCACTCGTCCTGTGAGCGCCCTCGTGTGGAGCCAGAGTGGAACTGCACTCGTCCTGTGAGCGCCCTCGTGTGGAGCCAGAGTGGAACTGCACTCGTCCTGTGAGCGCCCTCGTGTGGAGCCAGAGTGGAACCGCACTCGTCCTGTGAGGGCCCTCATGTGGAGCCAGAGTGGAACTGCACTCGTCCTGTGAGCGCCCTCGTGTGGAGCCAGAGTGGAACTGCACTCGTCCTGTGAGCGCCCTCATGTGGAGCCAGAGTGGAACTGCAACCAGTTCAGAACCCGGAAGTTTACTGAGAGTGGGTGTTCTCCCCATATTAGACATTCTCTGATGACACTTTATTCAACAGGAGGAACAGCTCGTTCCGTGCGTCAAACGTCATTACGCTATTTCAACGTCATCGCACATGCGCAGTCCTTTTAGTTTCGTTTTTCAATCAAGTGTTTATATGTTCTTTCGATCGGATTACAAAAGGAATAAACCACATCTTTCAATCCGATCGATCGAAATTCCAATCGGATCGAGCTCAATCAGATCGACAAGGTGTTTACGTGAAGGTTTTTTAGTCCGATTGAGCCGTCAATCCGATTATAAGGGTCCATGTAAACGCAGCCGACTGAGCCGTTATTCCGATTACTATGGGATTATTTGGTTGCATGTAAGCGTGCGTGTGTGTGAGGCTGCACCTCTCTCCCAGTACTGCGGCTCTGGAGTAGAGTTTGCGCTGGTAGTAGCAGGCCGTCAGATGCCCTTGAGCGTACACGTTCCCTCTCTCCGCCGAGTCCTTCAGGCAGAACAGAGCCGAGTCCGGGTCCCTCTGCACACCGAGCCCGTACAGATACATGACTCCCAGCGCGCCCTGAGACTCCACACTGCCGTTCCCACACGCCTCCGAGTGCCACGAGAACGCCTGGCACACACACACACACACACACACGCATGCTCAGGTTTACTACATCTGAAAAATGATTTCAGAAACGAGTCTGAGAGATACGGTACTCTTCAAAAGTTTGGGGTCTGGAAAATTAAATTAATACTTTTATTTAGCGAGGATGCATTTGATCAAAAGTGACAGTAAACCCATTTATTAAGTGTAAAAAAAAAACGTTCTATTCATTAAAGAATTCTGAAAAATAAAGGTTTCCACTAAAATATCAAGTATATGAAACCGTCTTCATCATTGATAATCATAAATGTTGCTTGAGCATCATATCATCATATTATCCTGATTTCTGAAGGATCATGTGACACTGAAGACTGGAGTAATGATGCTGAAAATACAGCTTTGATCACAGGAATAAATTACACTTTATTAGATATTCACATAGAAAACAGCTGATTTACATTATAATAGTATTTCACTATTTTTACTGTATTTTTGATAAAATAAATGCACCCTTGATAGTTGGAATTAACTTTCAAAATTCATCTTAAATTCGTCTTAAGTCATAATTATGGCATAAAAATTCTAAATTGACATAAAAATCCCACAATTCTGACTTTTTTATCACAATTGCACGTTTACATCCCACAATTCTTGCCGACCGCAGACCTATTCCACTCATAAATCACAATTCGAAAATCCCATTAGATTCCCAAAGGACCCCAGTGCTGATTCTGTGGTTGTGCGCCTGCAAACGGAGCAGGTCACGCATGATGTCAGGACCTTTGTGAGGTCGAGGGTCTCGGGTCTGCAGTAGAACATGCCGAGGGACGACTGCGCTTCCACACTAGCGCTCGCGTTCCCATCATCAGCTGCCAGGAGCCAAAGCCTGCACAGTCCCAAATCACATACATGAGGTGTCACAATATATCACAACACAAAAATTCAAAAATATGTATTGTGTATAGTTCACCCAAAATAAAAATTACTGTGAGAAAAAAATGTAATGTCTGCATTAAACTACTATATATAATGTTGAATATAATGTATAATAATGCAATGAATTTGTGTAAAAAGTGGCTGACATTATTTTAAATATATCTAATCAGTGACAGTGTGCATGTTTGTCTAAAATAATTCTGTATTTTCAGCTTCAGAATTATGAATATTGTTATTCTGGTGTCTCTATTGTCCTGTGCTTTGGGTTTCCAGCATCAAGTCCAAATCTGTTCATTTACACACACACTGTAACACCAAACTTAGCATTTTAATCAACAGTCAAATTTTTTTAACCTTTTAGCATGTGTTGGAGTATCGCAATAATATAATATCGTGAGTTCACTATCGGGATGTGTGTAAAAAAAAAAAAAAAACATTATATTCAACATTGTTTCATGTAGTACTGACACTAAAACTCTGCAAACTTGATTTTTTTCTCACACAGTCATTTTTATTTTGGGTGAAATATACACAATACATATTGCTTTCATTTTTGTATTGCGATATATTGTTACACCCCTACCATGCAGAGATGTGTTGATGTTTGTGTGATAGTTCCTCACCGCTCTGCTTCAGCGCTGGACGCCTGGACCCCGTAACCCTCCAGATACGCCCGGCCCAGGTTATACAGCGCCGCGTGTCTCACAGAGCCCACGGGTGAGGAATCCCACAATGCAACTCTTCTCATCAACTCCACTGCTTTGCCCTGTTAAAGTAGGTGGTTTTCATATGGACAGTGAGACTTTAATAGAGTGTAACAGTGTCCGTCCCCTTTTCCGGAAGTATTTTTCCATTCATTTTTCCCATAGGGATTTTAAAATAGTCTTATAAGCCATGAACCAAGCCAATCAGCTGCGAGGAGAATCACACTATAAACTTTGGTTTGAAGCAAAAAAGTGTTTGAAAATCAGACAAAAATACAAGATTGTGTGCTTAAGGATTTCAGTGAGGGAAAGAAATACAATCCCATGAAGCATTGCAGATGACAAACTAAAAAACGGGCGAAATATAAAACTACTCTTTTAATTTGTTGCTTATATAAAAACAATATATTTTTTAAAGTTCATTGCAAAATATGCATATATATATATATATATACACACAAACATTTCAGTATTTTGAGTGTAGAGAAATTGACTCGTTTATGGAAGTGGGCGGAGCTAATGAGCTGTTTTGGCGGTTTTGCTTTCTGGTTGGTTGAATTTTCTGTACAGCATCATGGGTAATGTAGTTTATCACCACGAATTTAGCTGTTAAACTCGATTATTTTATAAATAAGTTTAAATAATGCGGGCTTACGGAATCCACAGAAGCAAATACCATCGATTAACTTCCTCGTAGCTCACAGTTGGGCTGTCTTTAAAGGTTTATGAGTTATCGTTCAAAATCAGTTTTCATATGGAGAAAATGAGAAAAAAATCAGACTGTTGCGCTCCAATTTGAGTTGCTTTTGCAGGCGTTTGTAAATCTGTAACATAGAAAAAGCCTATTATGACTGGATCTGAGAGATATCATGAATAAGAAGGTCCTCACAAGGTCTTCTTTGGTTCCAAGGCCATCGTAATACATGACAGCCAGCTGATACAGAGCTCGGGGATCTTCATCTTTAATGCCGTCGAAGAGGATCTCTGCTTCTGTGTAGCGGCCCTGAAGAACAAACACCAGGGGTCACGATTCATCGATCACATCCCCACGGGATTCTGGCTTCGCAGAACCTATAAACAGTGTGCAGAATAACTGAGAGAGACTTTAGGACATCACCTCCTCATAGTGTAACTGTCCCAGGAGGAAGGCGGCTTGAGGATCTCCACTGTCTGCTTTCTCTTTAAGCAGAATCACTGTCTTCTCTGACTCAGCACTGATCTCTGCTCAAATCAAACAGTCAATATATATGATCTACGGTGTGTGTGTGTGTGTGTGTAGCCTATATATATATATATATATATATATATATATATATATATAAATAATCAGAGATATGCATTATATATATATATATATATATATATATATATATATATATTTATATATATATATATATTTATATATATATATATTTATATATATATATACATACTACAATCAAAAGTTTTTTTTTCTAAAAAAAAGAAGTATCTTCTGCTCACCTTACCGCATTTATTTGATAAAAAACAAACAAAAAAAGAGAAATATTGGTAAATATTATGACAATTTAAAATATCTGTTTTCTATGTGAATATACAGTAAAGTGTAATTTATTCCTGTGATGCAAAGCTGCATTTTAAGCATCATTACTCCAGTCTTCAGTTATCCTTCAGAAATCACTCTAATATGTGGATTTTATTCTAAAAAAATCTATTCATTATTATTATCAATTTTGAAAACTCCCAACATTTTTCAGGATTCTTTCTTGATGAATAGACATTAGAAATAGAAATAGAATCTTTTGTAACATTATAAATGTCTTTACTGTCCCTTTTGAGCAATTTAATTCAAACTTGATGAATAAAAATATTGATATATTTTATTTATTTCCCCCAAAAAATGAAATGAAAAATCGTACTGACCCCAAACTTTTGAACGGTAGTGTTTCACGAGTTCACACTTACATATAATTTTGAGGGAGTAAGATTTAATGCGTATTTGGCGTGCTGTCCGGACGGAGGGCTCCGAGCTCGCAATTCAGCCCGAACCCAGAGTACTCCCCCCGTATGTGATTTTTAGAACTAGGAGTGTGGAGAACTAGGAGTGTGGAGAACTAGGAGTGTGGAGAACCAGGAGTGTGGAGAACCAGGAGTGTGGAGAACCAGGAGTGTGGAGAACTAGGAGTGTGGAGAACCAGGAGTGTGGAGAACCAGGAGTGTGGAGAACCAGGAGTGTGGAGAACCAGGAGTGTGGAGAACTAGGAGTGTGGAGAACCAGGAGTGTGGAGAACTAGGAGTGTGGAGAACTAGGAGTGTGGAGATCTAGGAGTGTGGAGATCTAGGAGTGTGGAGATCTAGGAGTGTGGAGATCTAGGAGTGTGGAGAACTAGGAGTGTGGAGAACTAGGAGTGTGGAGAACTAGGAGTGTGGAGAACTAGGAGTGTGGAGAACTAGGAGTGTGGAGAACCAGGAGTGTGGAGATCTAGGAGTGTGGAGAACTAGGAGTGTGGAGAACTAGGAGTGTGGAGATCTAGGAGTGTGGAGAACTAGGAGTGTGGAGATCTAGGAGTGTGGAGAACTAGGAGTGTGGAGAACCAGGAGTGTGGAGAACCAGGAGTGTGGAGAACCAGGAGTGTGGAGATCTAGGAGTGTGGAGATCTAGGAGTGTGGAGAACTAGGAGTGTGGAGAACTAGGAGTGTGGAGAACCAGGAGTGTGGAGAACCAGGAGTGTGGAGAACCAGGAGTGTGGAGAACTAGGAGTGTGGAGAACTAGGAGTGTGGAGAACTAGGAGTGTGGAGAACTAGGAGTGTGGAGATCTAGGAGTGTGGAGAACTAGGAGTGTGGAGAACTAGGAGTGTGGAGAACTAGGAGTGTGGAGAACCAGGAGTGTGGAGAACCAGGAGTGTGGAGATCTAGGAGTGTGGAGATCTAGGAGTGTGGAGAACTAGGAGTGTGGAGAACTAGGAGTGTGGAGATCTAGGAGTGTGGAGAACCAGGAGTGTGGAGAACCAGGAGTGTGGAGAACCAGGAGTGTGGAGAACCAGGAGTGTGGAGAACCAGGAGTGTGGAGAACTAGGAGTGTGGAGAACTAGGAGTGTGGAGAACTAGGAGTGTGGAGAACCAGGAGTGTGGAGAACCAGGAGTGTGGAGAACCAGGAGTGTGGAGAACCAGGAGTGTGGAGAACCAGGAGTGTGGAGAACTAGGAGTGTGGAGAACCAGGAGTGTGGAGAACCAGGAGTGTGGAGAACCAGGAGTGTGGAGAACCAGGAGTGTGGAGAACTAGGAGTGTGGAGAACTAGGAGTGTGGAGAACT
>CM060629.1:32869737-32912237 GCA_030578275.1 Meda fulgida | reverse complement strand
TGTATATGTTCAAAAATTAAAGATACAGATTGTACTGAATCTCAACTTGCTTATTTTTCTCCAGATCAGGATTTATTGAGTCCACATGTCATGAAAACTAGAAACTGCTTCTTACCACAGGAGATCTGTTGCTCACACACACAACTCTGCGATGCGGTTTGTGAATGTTCGTTGGAACGATGGTTTCGGGAAACACAGACTCGTTGAACTGCTGATAACGACAGAACTCACGACTATAGTTGGCTAACGATGCTTTCGGGAAACACAGTCCAGAGCGTTACTGACAGACTGGGAAGAGAGGAGCCACAACAATGGAGAACATGAGGAAAATAATCAACATTCAAGCAGGAAAACCTGCTCTAGTTGAGAATGAAACAACACCAAGACTCTGTAAAAGGGCAGAATATGCCTCTTCATGTGATAACGCCCCAAATCAAACAATATGATTGCATTTAAACAGTTAAAATGCTCAACATGATGTTCTCCATTGGAGTGTGTGTGTGTGTGTGTGTGTGTGTGTGTGTGTGTGTGTGTGTGTGTGTGTGTGTGTGAGAGACCCTTCAGTGAGTTCGTGTGCTGAAAGGAAACGGGCAAAGTGGCCCAGCGTCGTCTCTGGTTGCCATAGAGACGCTCTTGCCATTGATTCTCAGTTATTGTCAGTGCTGATGATGTTATAACCGAGAGTGTGAGACCCTGGCGAATGGAGCTGTCAATCAAACGTCTGGGTCACAGTGTTACAGTTTTTCTCTTCTGTGACGCTTTTAGACTTTAGGGCTGAAATGTACTTATTAAATGTCTTCTGAGTACATAATTTCCCAGAATTCCACAGAGACTTTGAAATATATAGATGCTTCATGTTAAAATAAGTGGTATTGATATCGAAGAGTGACAGTGCTTTTAGGTTCATTTTAAACATAGTAAGGACAGCTGTAAAAAAGGAGGCTGTGTGCTGGTTTTAGGAAGTAGATCAAGTCTTTTTATAACTTCACAACTTTTGACTAACAGCTGTTTCAAAAGATGTATTACTCTTTATTTATTTAGTTTTTTTTTTTAATTAGCTTTTATTTTTATAGAAAAAGTTTTCATGTTATTTTTTAGTTTTAGGAATTTTTGTGCTTTTGTCATTTTTATTAGTTTTTTTAATATTTCCATTTAGCTTTATTGTATTTTTCTCTTCGGTTTTAGTATTTTTAGTTATTTATGTTGTACTTTATTTGAACTTTTTTTTTTTAATTAAAACATTTTTTCATCATCGATTTAGGTTTAGTTAAATATAACAACACTGGAGTGTTTCCTGAAAGATTTGATAGCCAACTATGGTTGTTACCAGCATAGTTCAATGATTTGGCACTTCCTGAAACCATCGTTCCAACGAACATTCGCAAACAACATCGCAAATTTGTGTGCTTGAAACTCCAGATCTCGACCTGTGGTTAGAAGCAGAGTTTGTTGTTATACTGAGTGGCTGCTGAATGCTTGAATCTGATTGGTTAACGATCTTTCTAAGGTGTTCAATTATATTCAGGGAGACTCACGGCTAAAGTAGTTCCAGCAGGTTTTGACTGCATTAGTTTCATATCACTTCGCCAAATGATTTCTGTTACTTCAAAGGTCTTTACAGCCGACAACAGTAAAATAACCTAAACCCACAGCGACACTGACCCAACAAATACATATAGTAAACAATAGGATTAAAACGACAAATTAGGTCCATGTTTTCGCCACAAAATTAGGCCTTATTATGTACAGAAAACACATACTCTTTCTCCCGCTCTCACACACACACACACACTTGCACAGAAACGTGTTTTCAGTGTAGCTCTGACCATATAATCAGTAAAATAGTTTAGCATTCACTATTAGTAGAGACACTTCTGCAGAATACTAAGAGATGCACAGACTCAGTTAATTCACGCACACTTAATCTCTCTCTCTCTCTTTCTTTCTTTCTTTTTCTTTCTCTCTCTCTCTCTCACCGCTCTTAGCTCTAAAATTACGTTTTGGTATTAACAACGGAGGCGTGGGATGAGATGCGTAAGAAATAAGTCCTACACACAAGAGGGTTTTAAGAACAAAACCTGACAAATGTCTTGAAATACTTACTGACATGTAGACTTCAATAGATCTGCTCTTGGCCACAATAAGCTAGCTAACATAACCTCTATAGCTTTCATTCTGTTTAAAATTTATATGCATAGTGCATACTGTACTTTTTTTTTTTAAAGCGGAACATATGAGGGAACCGGCGATGAATCATACATCATCAAATAAAGCAAAATGACATGGAACAAAAACAGTGAATCAGTCATTAGATGCCATGTTCGTTACAGCAGCATCTCTGAGATCTGGAATAAATGATTTTGCAGAAGTTATTACCCGACCATGTTACTATACGTCTTCAGGAAACAGTCAAGACTAGTTGGTTAGTTTCTCCAATGATGCGTCATTCGTACTACGGTTGTTAATCAGCGAGTTTACGGGAAAATCACCCCACATCACAAGATTTATGAAAAATACAATTCAATGAATTTAATAAAAGCGAATCAAGCTCCAAAGTGACAAAGCACCATAATAGTGGCATAACAATACAATTTTGACAGCCGAAACGTACATTTTTAGAAAGTCATGTGAACTTAAAGCTACACTGTGTAATTTAAGTTGATTCTTAGCAAAAAGCACTGTTCTTTCAAAATTATGTGCTCATTAATGTGTAATTACTAATAAAGTATTCTCGTAAGCGTAGATTCTGCCGAAACACACAATTTTAGAAAGAAAAAGTCATGTGAACTCAAACTCCATTGATCTAACAGTCTGTAATAATATTTTCGCATGTTTATCATATTTCCACCAAATGCACCATACAAAGTCTGCTGGAATCCTGAGTTTGTGTGTGTTTGCCTTTGTTTGTCACTTTCCTAAAAAGATGCAGGTTTCCTTCTGATGGTCAGGCACCTTTAGATCCTTCTCAGTTCCTGTGAAAGTTTTCTGAAAGCTTTTGTTTCTGTAAAGTTTTCTTATTTCCCGCGTGTCTTAATGCCTGTCCTACTTTTCACGTCTCCAATCATCACAATTGACACATTAAAAGGTGGGATGTGTTTTCAAACTGCAAATCCGTCTGGAGGCGGAATTCATAAAGTCAGCGTCACAGAAAGAGCGTTAAAACGAAAGAGACAAACTCCGAAAGTTGGAGAAGAGAAATGAGCGAGGGGAATCTTGTGTCTGGATGTTTGCCTTGGGGTGTTTAAAGCGGAAGATGCTGAGATAGCGTCGGGTTTAATCAGTTCTGCTGAGTCTCTGTTGCCCATGGTGTGTGTACTGTTATTTCTGGGGCTCATTTGTTTTTAAGAATCATTTCAAGGTGTTTAGCATCACTATTAAAGTTGATCTATTTTTGTCTTTGTGCATTGAAAAAAAAAAAGAGTTTGCATTGGAAAACCACTTTTTTTTTTTTTTGATTGAGCTACGGTGTGGAAGAGCAAAAAAGCAGAAAAACTCTGACACACTTTCAAGAACGTTTTTCAAGCAGTTTCAAACTCAAGCAGAACTTTTTGAGACTCAATCCCCCAAAAAATGCATTTGGAGGGAAAAAAATAATTGGTGGTTTTGACTGCAAAACTTTTTGGATGCACAGTAAAGACACGCAATATATATATATATATATATATATATATATATATATATATATATATATATATATATATATATATATATATATATATATATATATATATATATATATATAATGTATATATTTGTATTTCAGTTTTAGTTTTAATAATTTAAGTTCTTCAGTTAATTGTTAATTGCCAAGGCAACATTTCTAATTGTAGTTAAAGGTTTAAGTTTTTCATCTGTTATATATATATATATATGTCTGTTATTTCAGCTTTTTTTCCCTCCAAATAATGAAAACTATTTTTAATCATTTTAGTTTTGAGTTTTACTAACTATAGCAATGCTGATCTCAACATTTTTTAAGAATTAAATTCAATTTGGCACAGTAAAAACAAAAAACAAATATAACTTAATTTTATAACAGATTTGACTTGTTCAATTGTATCATCCATCACACAAATATTTTAATTGAATTGTGAAATCTTGTATTTCTCTCCGGTTTCTTTCTCATCTTGTGTGTTTGTGGAACCGTACTTGATATGAGAGAGTTTTCTTTGTGTGCATATTAATAGCATATATATGTGTTACTATAGGCTTGATATATTCTTATTAGAGCCTTTATGATGGTTTGGTTCTTAGATGGTTGTTCCTGCATGAACTTTATTGATTGAGATCATGGTGCTAATAACTGCAGTGTTTCAGCTGTGATCAGGCTGATAATATTCAGCATTTATATTGAGCTGTTATGAGTTGAGTGAATGTCTCGTCAGATAATACACCTGTTTGATTGATTGTTGACCTCTGGGATGTTGAAAACATTACATTTGGACTAGGTTGGGCTGATCTCATGTGAGTGACAGGTTGCCCCGCCCACATCATCAGTAAAGAGAAGAGATGCTGCGAGAGGAACTTTATTCAAGATAATTAAAACAATGATGTGCACCGATAAATCATTTTGACTGGTGCGCCAACCTTCCAGTCTCTCTTGATTCAACACTGAAGTGATTAAACTGCAGTTCATCGACTGGCCACTAGAGGCCGGCTGCAGAAGAGAGTCAATCCCATAAACCCCCATGTTAAAATGCCCAACTTTACAGCAGAAAAAAACATGTTTACAGCCTGGTGCAAAGAGTGGTTTTGGTCTATAAAGCTAATTTTGCCCTTCATGACGACTGTGAGGGGGTGAATATTCTTATAACTCATCCGTTTAAATTATATTAAGCCTTAAAGTTGTGCATAATTAAGGGCGTGGCCACTTGAGTGACAGGTGGATTGCCGCTGATGTCACTACTAGCCGTTTGTCTGTTAGCGTCACGTCACCTAAGCTAATCCGCCTCGCCCACATTTTCGTTTATTCGGGAGTGACGTTGCCAAGATGGCGACGGCCGGCTCCGCCCACTTTGGGCTTCAAAAACCCTCTTCAGAAACACACGGGTGACGTCACGCACACTACGTCTATTGTTTTATACAGTCTATGGCAGTATTCCATTAAAAAAGCAAAAGCAATAATTGGCAGTTTTGATGTCATGTTGACTTTAAAAGTCTCTATTTAGCAGATGTGCGCGTGCTGATGTAACTGTATGGAAAAATTTTAGGGCTTTTTTTCTGGCAGAAATGCTCTTTCCGTTCAGCAAAATCCCGCTGGCATCATCTCTGGCTGTGAAGGCTTCGAGGATCTGGAAGCATACAAATTTAAACCTTTCCCAGTGCCAGAATCTCTAATGCGGCATAAAACCACTGCAGAGGGCGGCCAGAATCCTCTAATTGCTCATGTTTCACTACTAATGTGACAAGAGTAAAGCAATTAGCCTATGATTTCTGAACGCTCAGAGTCTGTGAGAGAAGGAGGATCTGTGAGATCTGCCGGATACACGCTCACTAACCAGTGATGAGAAGCCTGTGCTGCTGTAGAATCTTAATATAATAGTATAATAATGTGTGTGAGTGTGAGTGTGTGAGTGAGTGTGTGAGTGAGTGTGTGAGTGAGTGTGTGAGTGTGTGTGTGAGTGAGTGTGTGAGTGTGTGAGTGAGTGTGTGAGTGTGTGTGTGAGTGTGTGTGTGAGTGTGTGTGTGTGTGTGTGTGTGTGTGTGTGTGTGTGTGAGTGTGTGTGTGTGTGTGTGTGTGTGTGTGTGTGTGAGTGTGTGTGTGAGTGTGTGTGTGAGTGTGTGTGTGAGTGAGTGTGTGTGTGTGATTGAGAGTGAGTGAGTGTGTGATTGAGAGTGAGTGAGTGTGTGATTGAGAGTGAGTGAGTGTGTGATTGAGAGTGAGTGAGTGTGTGATTGAGAGTGAGTGAGTGTGTGATTGAGTGCGAGTGCGTGATTGAGTGCGAGTGCGTGATTGAGTGCGAGTGCGTGATTGAGTGCGAGTGCGTGATTGAGTGCGAGTGCGTGATTGAGTGCGTGATTGAGTGCGTGATTGAGTGCGTGATTGAGTGCGTGATTGAGTGCGTGAGTGAGTGAGTGAGTGAGTGAGTGAGTGCGTGAGTGAGTGCGTGAGTGAATGCGTGAGTGAGTGCGTGAGTGCGTGATTGAGAGTGAGTGCGTGATTGAGAGTGAGTGCGTGATTGAGAGTGAGTGCGTGATTGAGAGTGAGTGCGTGATTGAGAGTGAGTGCGTGATTGAGAGTGAGTGCGTGATTGAGAGTGAGTGCGTGATTGAGAGTGTGATTGAGAGTGTGAGTGTGTGATTGAGAGCGAGTGTGTGATTGAGAGCGAGTGTGTGATTGAGAGCGAGTGTGTGATTGAGAGCGAGTGTGTGATTGAGAGCGAGTGAGTGCGTGATTGAGAGCGAGTGAGTGCGTGATTGAGAGAGAGTGAGTGAGTGATTGAGAGAGAGTGAGTGCGTGATTGAGAGCGAGTGAGTGCGTGATTGAGAGCGTGATTGAGTGCGTGATTGAGTGCGTGATTGAGTGCGTGATTGAGTGCGTGATTGAGTGCGTGATTGAGTGCGTGATTGAGTGCGTGATTGAGTGCGTGATTGAGTGCGTGATTGAGTGCGTGATTGAGTGCGTGATTGAGAGTGAGTGAGTGTGTGATTGAGAGTCTGATTGAGAGTGATTGTGTGATTGAGAGTGAGTGTGTGATTGAGAGTCTGATTGAGAGTGATTGTGTGATTGAGAGTGAGTGTGTGATTGAGAGTGAGTGTGTGATTGAGTGTGAGTGTGTGATTGAGTGTGAGTGTGTGATTGAGTGTGAGTGTGTGATTGAGTGTGAGTGTGTGATTGAGTGTGAGTGTGTGATTGAGAGCCTGATTGTGTGATTGAGAGTGAGTGAGTGTGTGATTGAGAGTGAGTGAGTGTGTGATTGAGAGTGAGTGAGTGTGTGATTGAGAGTGAGTGAGTGTGTGATTGAGAGTGAGTGAGTGTGTGATTGAGAGCGAGTGCGTGATTGAGAGCGAGTGCGTGATTGAGAGCGAGTGCGTGATTGAGAGAGAGTGCGTGATTGAGAGCGAGTGCGTGATTGAGAGCGAGTGCGTGATTGAGAGCGAGTGCGTGATTGAGAGCGAGTGCGTGATTGAGAGTGAGTGAGTGTGTGATTGAGAGCGAGTGCGTGATTGAGAGCGAGTGCGTGATTGAGAGCGAGTGCGTGATTGAGAGCGAGTGCGTGATTGAGAGCGAGTGCGTGATTGAGAGCGAGTGCGTGATTGAGAGCGCGTGCGTGATTGAGAGCGAGTGCGTGATTGAGAGCGAGTGCGTGATTGAGAGCGAGTGCGTGATTGAGAGCGAATGCGTGATTGAGAGCGAGTGCGTGATTGAGAGCGAGTGCGTGATTGTGTGATTGTGATTGAGAGTGAGTGTGATTGAGAGTGAGAGTGAGTGTGATTGTGATTGAGAGTGAGTGTGATTGTGATTGAGAGTGAGTGTGATTGTGATTGAGAGTGAGTGTGTGATTGTGTGATTGTGTGATTGTGATTGAGAGTGAGTGTGATTGTGATTGAGAGTGAGTGTGTGATTGAGTGTGTGATTGAGTGTGTGATTGAGTGTGTGATTGAGTGTGTGATTGAGTGTGAGAGTGTGATTGTGATTGAGATTGTGTGATTGAGAGTGTGAGTGTGTGATTGAGAGTGAGTGTGTGATTGAGTGTGTGATTGAGTGTGTGATTGAGTGTGTGATTGAGTGTGAGAGTGTGATTGTGATTGAGATTGTGTGATTGAGAGTGTGAGTGTGTGATTGAGAGTGAGTGTGTGATTGAGAGTGAGTGTGTGATTGAGAGTGAGTGTGTGATTGAGAGCGAGTGTGTGATTGAGAGCGAGTGCGTGATTGAGAGCGAGTGCGTGATTGAGAGCGAGTGCGTGATTGAGAGCGAGTGCGTGATTGAGAGCGAGTGCGTGATTGAGAGCGAGTGCGTGATTGAGAGCGAGTGCGTGATTGAGAGCGAGTGCGTGATTGAGAGCGAGTGCGTGATTGAGAGCGAGTGCGTGATTGAGAGCGAGTGCGTGATTGAGAGCGAGTGCGTGATTGAGAGCGAGTGCGTGATTGAGAGCGAGTGCGTGATTGAGAGCGAGTGCGTGATTGAGAGCGAGTGCGTGATTGAGAGCGAGTGCGTGATTGAGAGCGAGTGCGTGATTGAGAGCGAGTGCGTGATTGAGAGCGAGTGCGTGATTGAGAGCGAGTGCGTGATTGAGAGCGAGTGCGTGATTGAGAGCGAGTGCGTGATTGAGAGCGAGTGCGTGATTGAGAGCGAGTGCGTGATTGAGAGCGAGTGCGTGATTGAGAGCGAGTGCGTGATTGAGAGCGAGTGCGTGATTGAGAGCGAGTGCGTGATTGAGAGCGAGTGCGTGATTGAGAGCGAGTGCGTGATTGAGAGCGAGTGCGTGATTGAGAGCGAGTGCGTGATTGAGAGCGAGTGCGTGATTGAGAGCGAGTGCGTGATTGAGAGCGAGTGCGTGATTGAGAGCGAGTGCGTGATTGAGAGCGAGTGCGTGATTGAGAGCGAGTGCGTGATTGAGAGCGAGTGCGTGATTGAGAGCGAGTGCGTGATTGAGAGCGAGTGCGTGATTGAGAGCGAGTGCGTGATTGAGAGCGAGTGCGTGATTGAGAGCGAGTGCGTGATTGAGAGCGAGTGCGTGATTGAGAGCGAGTGCGTGATTGAGAGCGAGTGCGTGATTGAGAGCGAGTGCGTGATTGTGTGATTGTGTGATTGTGATTGAGAGTGAGTGTGATAGTGATTGAGAGTGAGTGTGATTGTGATTGAGAGTGAGTGTGTGATTGTGTGATTGTGTGATTGTGATTGAGAGTGAGTGTGATTGTGATTGAGAGTGAGTGTGATTGTGATTGAGAGTGAGTGTGTGATTGTGTGATTGTGTGATTGTGATTGAGAGTGAGTGTGATTGTGATTGAGAGTGAGTGTGATTGTGATTGAGAGTGAGTGTGATTGTGATTGAGAGTGAGTGTGTGATTGAGTGTGTGATTGAGTGTGTGATTGAGTGTGTGATTGAGTGTGTGATTGAGTGTGTGATTGAGTGTGTGATTGAGTGTGAGAGTGTGATTGTGATTGAGATTGTGTGATTGAGAGTGTGAGTGTGTGATTGAGAGTGAGTGTGTGATTGAGAGTGAGTGTGTGATTGAGAGTGAGTGTGTGATTGAGAGCGAGTGTGTGATTGAGAGCGAGTGTGTGATTGAGAGCGAGTGTGTGATGGAGAGTGAGTGAGTGCGTGATTGAGAGTGAGTGAGTGCGTGATTGAGAGTGAGTGAGTGCGTGAGTGAGTGCGTGAGTGAGTGCGTGAGTGAGTGCGTGAGTGAGTGCGTGAGTGAGTGCGTGATTGAGTGCGTGATTGAGTGCGTGATTGAGTGCGTGATTGAGTGCGTGATTGAGTGCGTGATTGAGTGCGTGATTGAGTGCGTGATTGAGTGCGTGATTGAGTGCGTGATTGAGAGTGTGATTGAGAGTGTGATTGAGAGTGTGATTGAGAGTGATTGTGTGATTGAGAGTGATTGTGTGATTGAGAGTGAGTGTGTGATTGAGAGTGAGTGTGTGATTGAGAGTGAGTGTGTGTGTGATTGAGAGTGAGTGTGTGATTGAGAGTGAGTGTGTGATTGAGAGTGAGTGTGTGATTGAGAGTGAGTGTGTGATTGAGAGTGAGTGTGTGATTGAGAGTGAGTGTGTGATTGAGAGTGAGTGTGTGATTGAGAGTGAGTGTGTGAATGAGAGTGAGTGCGTGATTGAGAGCGAGTGCGTGATTGTGTGATTGTGTGATTGTGTGATTGTGATTGAGAGAGAGTGTGATTGTGATTGAGAGTGAGTGTGATTGTGATTGAGAGTGAGTGTGTGATTGAGTGTGTGATTGAGTGTGTGATTGAGAGTGTGATTGAGTGTGTGATTGAGAGTGAGTGTGTGATTGTGTGATTGTGTGATTGAGAGTGAGTGTGATTGTGATTGAGAGTGAGTGAGTGTGTGATTGAGTGTGTGATTGAGTGTGTGATTGAGTGTGTGATTGAGTGTGTGATTGAGTGTGTGATTGAGTGTGTGATTGAGTGTGTGATTGAGTGTGTGATTGAGTGTGTGATTGAGAGTGAGTGTGTGATTGAGTGTGTGATTGAGAGTGAGTGTGTGATTGAGAGCGAGTGTGATTGAGAGCGAGTGTGATTGAGAGCGAGTGTGATTGAGAGCGAGTGTGATTGAGAGCGAGTGTGTGATTGAGAGCGAGTGTGTGATTGAGAGCGATTGTGTGATTGAGAGCGATTGTGTGATTGAGAGCGATTGTGTGATTGAGAGCGATTGTGTGATTGAGAGCGATTGTGTGATTGTGTGATTGTGTGATTGTGATTGAGAGTGAGTGTGATTGTGATTGAGAGTGAGTTTGATTGTGATTGAGAGTGAGTGTGTGATTGTGTGATTGTGTGATTGTGATTGAGAGTGAGTGTGATTGTGATTGAGAGTGAGTGTGATTGTGATTGAGAGTGAGTGTGTGATTGAGTGTGTGATTGAGTGTGTGATTGAGTGTGTGATTGAGTGTGTGATTGAGTGTGAGAGTGTGATTGTGATTGAGATTGTGTGATTGGGAGTGTGAGTGTGTGATTGAGAGTGAGTGTGTGATTGAGAGTGAGTGTGTGATTGAGAGCGAGTGCGTGATTGAGAGCGAGTGCGTGATTGAGAGCGAGTGCGTGATTGAGAGCGAGTGCGTGATTGAGAGCGAGTGCGTGATTGAGAGCGAGTGCGTGATTGAGAGCGAGTGCGTGATTGAGAGCGAGTGCGTGATTGAGAGCGAGTGCGTGATTGAGAGCGAGTGCGTGATTGAGAGCGAGTGCGTGATTGAGAGCGAGTGCGTGATTGAGAGCGAGTGCGTGATTGAGAGCGAGTGCGTGATTGAGAGCGAGTGCGTGATTGAGAGCGAGTGCGTGATTGAGAGCGAGTGCGTGATTGAGAGCGAGTGCGTGATTGAGAGCGAGTGCGTGATTGAGAGCGAGTGCGTGATTGAGAGCGAGTGCGTGATTGAGAGCGAGTGCGTGATTGAGAGCGAGTGCGTGATTGAGAGCGAGTGCGTGATTGAGAGCGAGTGCGTGATTGAGAGCGAGTGCGTGATTGAGAGCGAGTGCGTGATTGAGAGCGAGTGCGTGATTGAGAGCGAGTGCGTGATTGAGAGCGAGTGCGTGATTGAGAGCGAGTGCGTGATTGTGTGATTGTGTGATTGTGATTGAGAGTGAGTGTGATTGTGATTGAGAGTGAGTGTGATTGTGATTGAGAGTGAGTGTGTGATTGTGTGATTGTGTGATTGTGATTGAGAGTGAGTGTGATTGTGATTGAGAGTGAGTGTGATTGTGATTGAGAGTGAGTGTGATTGTGATTGAGAGTGAGTGTGTGATTGAGTGTGTGATTGAGTGTGTGATTGAGTGTGTGATTGAGTGTGAGAGTGTGATTGTGATTGAGATTGTGTGAGTGTGTGATTGAGAGTGTGAGTGTGTGATTGAGAGTGAGTGTGTGATTGAGAGTGAGTGTGTGATTGAGAGTGAGTGTGTGATTGAGAGCGAGTGTGTGATTGAGAGCGAGTGTGTGATTGAGAGCGAGTGTGTGATTGAGAGCGAGTGTGTGATGGAGAGTGAGTGCGTGATTGAGTGCGTGATTGAGTGCGTGATTGAGTGCGTGATTGAGTGCGTGATTGAGTGCGTGATTGAGTGCGTGATTGAGTGCGTGAGTGCGTGATTGAGTGCGTGATTGAGTGCGTGATTGAGTGCGTGATTGAGTGCGTGATTGAGTGCGTGATTGAGTGCGTGATTGAGTGCGTGATTGAGAGTGAGTGTGTGATTGAGTGTGTGATTGAGAGTGAGTGTGTGATTGAGTGTGTGATTGAGATTGAGTGTGTGATTGAGATTGAGTGTGTGATTGAGAGCGAGTGTGTGATTGAGAGCGATTGTGTGATTGTGTGATTGTGATTGAGTGTGATTGTGATTGTGATTGAGAGTGAGTGTGTGATTGAGTGTGTGATTGAGTGTGTGATTGAGTGTGTGATTGAGTGTGTGATTGAGAGTGTGATTGAGAGTGTGATTGAGAGTGTGATTGAGAGTGTGATTGAGAGTGTGATTGAGAGTGTGATTGAGAGTGTGATTGAGAGTGTGATTGAGAGTGTGATTGAGAGTGTGATTGAGAGTGTGATTGAGAGTGTGATTGAGAGTGTGATTGAGAGTGTGATTGAGTGTGAGAGTGTGATTGAGATTGAGTGTGTGATTGAGTGTGTGATTGAGTGTGAGAGTGTGATTGAGTGTGTGATTGAGAGTGAGTGTGTGATTGTGTGATTGAGAGTGAGAGTGAGTGTGATTGTGATTGAGAGTGAGTGTGATTGAGAGTGAGTGTGATTGAGAGTGAGTGTGATTGTGATTGAGAGTGAGTGTGATTGTGATTGAGTGTGTGATTGAGTGTGTGATTGAGTGTGTGATTGAGTGTGTGATTGAGTGTGTGAGTGAGTGTGTGTGTGAGTGAGTGTGTGTGTGAGTGAGTGTGTGTGTGAGTGAGTGTGTGTGTGAGTGAGTGTGTGAGTGTGTGAGTGAGTGTGTGATTGAGTGTGTGAGTGAGTGTGTGAGTGAGTGTGTGTGTGAGTGTGTGTGTGAGTGAGTGTGTGAGTGAGTGTGTGAGTGAGTGTGTGAGTGAGTGTGTGAGTGAGTGTGTGAGTGAGTGAGTGTGTGAGTGAGTGTGTGAGTGAGTGAGTGTGTGAGTGAGTGTGTGAGTGAGTGTGTGAGTGAGTGTGTGAGTGAGTGTGTGAGTGAGTGTGTGAGTGAGTGTGTGAGTGTGTGTGTGAGTGTGTGAGTGAGTGTGTGAGTGAGTGTGTGAGTGAGTGAGTGTGTGAGTGAGTGAGTGTGTGAGTGAGTGAGTGTGTGAGTGAGTGAGTGTGTGAGTGAGTGAGTGTGTGAGTGAGTGAGTGTGTGAGTGAGTGAGTGTGTGAGTGAGTGTGTGAGTGAGTGTGTGAGTGAGTGTGTGAGTGAGTGTGTGAGTGAGTGTGTGAGTGAGTGTGTGAGTGAGTGTGTGAGTGAGTGTGTGAGTGAGTGTGTGAGTGAGTGTGTGAGTGAGTGTGTGAGTGAGTGTGTGATTGAGTGAGTGTGTGAGCGTGTGAAAGTGAGTGTGTTTGTGTGTATATATTTTTGCCATTTTCACTCTGTATATTAACATTTTTGCTTTTTTGACTGATCAGTGTTCAGACACGCTATTCATTTGTTGCTTTTTTGCATAATTCAATACCATTCATAAGTTTAGGGTCAGTAAGGTTATTATTTTTATAAAGAAATTAATACTTTTATCCAGCAAGGATGCATTCAATTGATGAAAAGTGACATAAATAATGTTACAAAAAAGTTGCATTTCAAATAAATTAACTTTCTATTCATCAAAGAATCTTGAAAATTAAATGTATCTCAGTTTCCACAAAAATATTAACTGTTTTGAACTTATATTAATCAGAATTTTTTCTTGAGTGGCAAATCATCATATTATACTGATTTCTGAAGGATCATGTGACACTGAAGACTGGAGTAATGATGCTGAAAATTCAGCTTTGATCACAGGAATAAATTACACTTTACTGTATATTCACATAGAAAACAGCTGATTTATATTATAACAAATATTTCACATTTATTACTGTATTTTTAACCGAATAAATGCATTTTTGGTGAGCAGAAGACCTTTTTCAAAAACATTACTATCGTCTATATAGTACAACTATTATATTTTAAAAAGCAATGAAATGGAGAGCGAGCGACTGATGGAAACACCTGTATAATAATTTAATAAGACAGAAATGGAGTGATGTTTATGATTACACATTTTCCTGCTCATCTCTCTCTCTCTGTGTTAATTATCACGGAGAAACACGTTACGCTAGATGACAGTAATTGTTGCGGCTCCTCTCTTCCCAGTCTGTCAGTAACGCTCTGTTTACTTCCTGTCTCTATGAAGCCCCTCCTTCTGAAAAGCACACTGTGCTCTGATTGGTCGGCTGGATCAGTGTGCTGTGATTGGTCGAGCGCTTCGAGTGTGTTTGGGAAATGTCCCGCCCCTTACCATAACCACCAGTTTAACACTACTATCTCAACCAGGCCCCGCCCCTTTATTCTGCGTATGAATTATTATAATGAGGAATATTGTGACGTGTTCCCGGAAGAAACTCAAGATACAATGGAGGCGTTTCAGGAATTCAGAAACACTGACACTGATATAGAGAAGAACTGTTCATGCTTAAACAGCAACATTACACACTGAAGAGAGATGAAGATGTGAAGAAAGCAGAATAGCTCGTCTTTAAACAGTGATGTTTGTGTTGTCTCATCAGGCTCTGACCACCGGCAGCATCCCGGGCTTCATAGACGTGGTGATGAACCTGAACTCTCCGGCTCTGCTGGAGGATAACCTCATCTGGCAGGCCAAGAGCGCCGGCAAACGGATCATCTTCTACGGCGACGACACGTGGGTTCGACTCTTTCCCAAACACTTCATGGAGCACGACGGCACCACCTCATTTTTCGTGTCCGACTACACCGAGGTGAGAGGAGCTGAAAGTGTGTGTCGTGTAGAGTCACGTGTAGTGTTGTGGTGCTCTTTGTCACCGAAAAATACATTTTTGTTTTTTGAATTGGTTTCACTTCATTTGAATGGTACAAAACTTGATAAAGGTTTTGGGACTTGCTGTTTGAACACACAAAAATATCATGAACAGGTTAAAAGGTCCTGATAAAAACAGTCACGCTTGTGCTGCTCGCGGTCAGAAATGAGCGCATTAGAAATGAATGGGGAGTTTCCTCTAGTGGAAGCGTCTGGTACTGCAGCCGGAGACAAACTCTTCCTGAAAGCTCATTTTTTTTATATATCAAGCTCATATTTTGAACACAATATTTTATATTTATATTTATATTTACATTTTTCATAACAACAAACGCAAAATTCTGTAACCTTTAAGTTCACTTTTAAAAACTTTTCACTTCAGCAATAATCTGCCAAGTGTCGTCTTTGAAAAGAAATCAAACTTAAAGGTGCGGTAGGTTATTCTCTCTCACTCACTCACACACACACACACACACACACACGCGCACACACTCACACACTGAATCACACGTGCCGCTCGCAGTGTTTTCAGCTGCTGTCTGTCTTCTTCTGCTGTCTCACTAATCACTATATGATTACTGTAAGTATTTTACCGTTTCATTAGAGAAAAACTATCTTCATTTCATAAACATACACAAACTTAAAGGTCTTCTCGGCAACCCGTCAAAATAAATGTTCGGTTTAACTTGAGGAAAATATGACTGAAAAATACTACTGTTGTAGAGTAGAACTTACCTACGTCTCAATGTAACAATAATATTAACACTAATAATAATCATAATAATAATAAATGGTTATTAAAACTATATATTTTTTAATAATCCATTTTTCTTCAATGTTTTCATTTGAACTGTAAAGCTCTGTTGTGCAGCACTTTGTTTGATAAAAGTTTAATTTCATATGATTAAAAGATACATTTATGTTTTATCCCTTCATTTGATTGCCAGAAAAATTAAAATAGACTACACAGAATTTTTAAAAGAAACAAAATCTAAACATTTCATAGAAATATTTTTTTTTAATTAATAAAGGTTATTTTTTATGAATTCAATCAATTAGACATGCTTTTTGATTATTAAAATGTAACTAAACAATTAAAATTGAATTAAGAACACTTAAAATAGAATTTGGTGGAAATAAAATGTTAAATAAAACTTATTTCAATGGGCCCTAAAATGTCATTTTTTTTTAACTGTTAATAAATAGTTTTTAAATTGTATATGTTTTATTGATTTCAGTCACATGCCTTTTGATTATTACCATTCATTTAACCATTAAAATGGACTCCAAAAAAAAAAGAAAAGAAAAAAAAAAGAAACAGAATCCAGAAAATTAAATCGAGCAAAAAAAAAAAAAAAAACAGAATCCAGAAAAATTCAAATGGAATTTGGAAAAAATAAACGAAATTTGGGGGAAAAAACTAGCGGATTTCATAGGGTCCCAGTATAAGGAATTTCACATGAAAAGTTTTTCAATGGGTCGTGATTCAAATGGGTTTGTTTTTGACCGAGTCTTATTTCTTCTCACACTCTCTCAGATTTTAATCTCTCGGTCTCGTTTCCTCAGGTGGACAATAACGTGACCCGTCACCTGGACGGCACGCTGAAGCGGGACGACTGGGATATTCTGATCCTACATTACCTGGGTCTGGATCACATCGGGCACATCAGCGGACCCCACAGCTCCCTGATAGGACCCAAACTCACGGAGATGGACGACATCATCAAGAAGATTCACTCCTCGCTCATATCAAAGGTGTGTTTCATCTTCTCTTCACCATCTCGGATCCGTCCGAAAGAAGCGGCGACTTCATGATGCAGTCGGTTTGTGTTTCTCTAAACCTTCTTTTCTTAAAGGGATTGTTCACCCAAAAATTTAAAATTAGCCCATGATTTACTCACCCTAAAGCCATCTTAGCTGTATATGACACTCTTCTTTCAGACGAATACAATTGCAGTCATATTAAAAAATGTCCTGACTCTTCCAAGCTTTATAATGGGAGTGAATGGGTGTTTGTTTTTGGAAGTCCATCAAAGCGCATCTATCCATCATAAAAGTGCATCTATCATCATAAAAGTGCATCTATCCATCATAAAAGTGCATCTATCCATCATAAAAGTGCATCTATCCATCATAAAAGTGTATCTGTCCATCATAAAAGTGCATCTATCATCATAAAAGTGCATCTATCCATCATAAAAGTGCATCTATCCATCATAAAAGTGCATCTATCCATCATAAAAGTGTATCTGTCCATCATAAAAGTGCATCTATCCATCATAAAAGTGCATCTGTCCATCATAAAAGTGCATCTGTCCATCATAAAAGTGCATCTATCCATCATAAAAGTGCATCTGTCATCATAAAAGTGCATCTGTCATCATAAAAGTGCATCTATCCATCATAAGTGTATCTGTCCATCATAAAAGTGCATCTATCCATCATAAAAGTGTATCTGTCCATCATAAAAGTGCATCTGTCCATCATAAAAGTGCGTCTATCCATCATAAAAGTGCATCTGTCCATCATAAAAGTGCATCTGTCCATCATAAAAGTGCATCTATCATCATAAAAGTGCATCTGTCCATCATAAAAGTGCATCTATCCATCATAAAAGTGCATCTATCCATCATAAAAGTGCATCTATCATCATAAAAGTGCATCTATCCATGATAAAAGTGTTCGACGGCTCTGCCGGGGTTAATAAAGGCCTTCTGAAGTGAAGCGATGCGTTCATGTAAGAAAAATATTCATATTTTAAAGTTTATCGACTAAAGTAACTAGCTTCCGAGAGGCGGCTAAAAGTCAGCATGAAAATAAAAGCCGATTCAAAATATGAATATTTACAATAATACTAAAATAACACTGGTTTCAACACTAGCGAACGTCCACAGAAATCTCTCCGTCTATCTGTGCTTTTTATTTTTTTAACTAAAAAGTTCGGTTAGTTGTTTTTTTTTTTTGGCCATGTGAACAGATGATGTAAATCTTTGAGTGGATTGTACTGTATAAATAGGCCAAACGGTGTTGCGTTCACATTATAGATCTCATAGTTGCCATGGAAACACTCATATGAGAGCTTAAAAACTGTCCAGACACATCCGTCACTCTCATTTCCAGTCATAGACGTTCAATATTCAGGCCTAAAACATCATTGTGTCGACGGTGAATGTAACCTTTAGTTCACATCAGCTCTCTTCAGGACGTTTGCTTTCTGCCAGCGACTGTGCTCTGGGTAATTGCATAATTGTGTGATTATGCATATTTATCTGTGTGACATTCGCCCTGGCTGATTTGCAGAATTACTGTTACCTCCTAGTTTGGCACAAGTTTCACAAGTTTGTGCTCTACTAGAACAGGTTTTCCTGCTTGAATGTTGATTATTTTCCTCATATTCTCCATTGTTGCGGCTCCTCTCTTCCCAGTCTGTCACTAGGCACGTTTCCATTACAGATTTGCGCAAAACTTTTGCGTTTTTTTTTTCATGTCGACAAAAAAAATCATGCGAAATGGCGCGTTTCCGTAAACCGATGTTATGCGACTAAAACTTAATTTTTTCCGCACGATAAGTAATTCCAAACATCATGGCGACAGATTTTTGTAGGTTTTTGTGTATCCCAGCCATCGCACTGGCCATTAATATTAATCAAAGGAGACGTGTGTGTGTGTGTGTGTGTGTGTGTGTGTGTGTGTGTGTGTGTGTGTGATCCAATCATCTCTTATACTGTGAGCGGCTCATATGAGGAGTTTCTGGTGTTTCTCCTCATTTCTGCTTCCAGCTCTTGATTGTGGCGTTTCTTTGGGGATTAGAATCCAGTATTTTCATAATTCTTGTGTCTTTTATGAATTTAATAAAGAACTCTGTCTCGTATTCAGTACAAATGTACCGCGTCATCTACATCAGACGACTGTAAATGCGCAAAAACTGTTTCCATTGCAGTTTTGCGAAATATTTCTTTTTCAAATTGCCTGAAAAACCCCCTCATGCGAGCGTAAAAACTTTATTGCGACATTTAAAATGGGAGTTTTTGCGAAATTGATGTGTTTCCATTTGAAATTTGAAGGGTAATGGAAACGCGGCTACTAACGCTCTGTTTACTTCCTGTCTCTATGAAGCCCCTCCTTCTGAAAAGCACACTGTGCTCTGATTGGTCGGCTGGATCAGTGTGCTGTGATTGGTCGAGCGCTTCGAGTGTGTTTGGGAAATGTCCCGCCCCTTACCATAACCACCAGTTTAACACACTACTAACTCAACCAGGCCCCGCCCCTTTATTCTGCGTATGAATTATTATAATGAGGAATATTGTGACGTGTTCCCGGAAGAAACTCAAGACTATAATGGAGGCGTTTCAGGAGTTCAGAAACACTGACACTGATATAGAGAAGAACTGTTTTCATGCTCAAACAGCAACATTACACACTGAAAAGAGATAAAATGCACTCATCTTTTTTCCGTCACGAGGCCTAAGCACGCCTCTAGATCGGTGACATCTGTATAACCAGCTGCGTCCTACTTTAGCCCTGCTGCCCGTTATAATATCTGCATGTGAAATCTGTTCCCTCTGCAGGTGAGAGAGTTTAACTCCCTCCAGGACCAGAGGAACACATCCAACACTCATTAATCATCACAGATCTTATACAGGTTATTCAGAGCGCTGCCTTAAGTAACAATGAATTCTAGAACATGATAAAACGGCGCGTCAGTAACATCCACAGCGAGAGTGACTTTCAGGAAATATCACATTTACCTTGATCTTTTGGGATAAAAGACCTCAATATACTATGAGAACATAAAAAGAGCATTTATAGGGAGTAATAAGTACAGTCAAACCAAAAATTATTCAGACAGAAGATATATATATATTTTTTTTTTACTATAGTTCATTTATGAAAGTGAGGAGAGAAAATAAAATAAAGTGACATATTATACCCAAAAATTCGTAATATAGTGACTATCAGTCAAATTTATACAAATTTTGCACCAAAAATTATTCAGACACTTTGAGCTGATCATGATTTTCTTAAGTTGAAGACTTAAAATCTCATAATTTAATATTGTTTTTATTATTAATAATACTTTTTATTGATATTCATAATCAGTAGTATTATGTACAGTATCTGTTTTATACTTTTTATATTTTATATATCATACTGTTCACATACTGAATACATATGTGGTGGAGAGAGACTTTGGGTGACTTTGAGTGTGTGCTGAAGTTAGAGACTGAATGTATGCAGTGTTTTTCCACCAAGTATAGAATATACATTCCTATGTTAATGGGAACCACACGTTTCTCTGGTAATGCAGTTTTTTTTAGTCAACATATAAAAACTGAAGCTCTTTGTCTAAGACAGAGAGAGAAATGGGCAAGATGCTGGAAGGAAGATCTGTGTCACTCTCTCCCTTATGTCTTATAAAATGGTAAAATAAATAAGATATCTTGGCAGAATAACTGGTGTCTGTTTCCATGAAATTAAACAACAATAAGGGGAAGCAAGATTTTAACTCTACAGAAGTGTTTTTTCTTTAAATGCTAATGCTCTTTTTACACAGACTGAACAATATTAAACATTGCTTGGTAATCAGTTGAGCTAAATCGGTATTATCGTAAATTTAACAGCTGAAAGATATTCAACATAATTCATGTGTGAGATAGTCTAACAGAAGATGGACAGAACCAGTGAAATATCAACTTGTCATATTTTCTTACCATTTTCTAAACTTTTCTATATTTAAAAATATACAATTACTAATATTTAATTGGTATATCAATTTTATTTAATATTTTAATTTAATACTTTATTCCATACATCATCCATACATACCGGTACGTACGTACGTACATACATACATACATACTTGCATACATGCATACATACATACATGAATACATAAATACATACATACTTGCATACATGCATACATACATGCATACATACATACATACATACTTGCATACATGCATACATGGATAGATACATGGATAGATACATGGATAGATACATGGATAGATACATACATACATGCATACATACATGCATGCATGCATGCATACATACATACATGCATACATACATACATGCATACATACATACATACATGCATACATGCATACATACATACATGCATACATACATACATGCATACATACATACATGCATACATGCATACATACATGCATATATACATACATGCATACATATATACATACATGCATACATATATACATACATGCATACATATATACATACATGCATACATACATGGATAGATAGATACATACATACATACATACATACATACATACATACATACATACATACATACATACATACATACAGTACATGCATACATACATACATGCATACATACATACATACATACAGTACATGCATACATACATACATACATGCATGGATAGATGCATACATACATGCATGGATACATACATACATACATACATACAGTACATGCATACATACATACATGCATACATACATGCATGCATACATACATACATGCATACATACATACATACATACATACAGTACATACATACATGCATACATACACACATACATGCATGGATAGATGCATACATACATGCATAGATGCATACATGCATACATGGATGCATACATGCATACATGCATGGATACATACATACATGCATGGATACATACATGCATGGATACATACATACATGCATGGATACATACATACATGCATGGATACATACATACATGCATGGATACATACATACATACATACATACATGCATACATGGATACATACATACATACATACATGCATGGATAGATGCATACATACATGCATGGATACATACATGCATGGATAGATACATACATGCATACATACATGGATACATGCATACATACATACATGGATACATACATACATGCATACATACATACATACATACATGCATGCATGGATAGATACATACATACATGCATGGATAGATACATACATGCATGGATACATACATACATACATGCATACATACATACATGCATACATGCATACATACATACATGCATACATACATACATGCATACATACATACATACATGGATACATACATACATACATGCATACATGCATACATGCATACATGCATACATGCATACATGCATACATGCATACATACATACATGCATACATACATACATGCATACATGCATGCATGGATAGATACATACATACATGCATGGATACATACATGCATGGATACATACATACATACATACATGCATGGATAGATGCATACATACATGAATACATACATGCATGGATAGATGCATACATACATACATACATACATACATACATGCATGCATGGATAGATACATACATGCATACATACATGCATACATACATACATACATACATACATACATGCATACATACATGGATAGAGACATACATGCATGTATACACATACATAGAAAATAGTCATGGAATCTAAAATTTATGGGGAAAAAACAAAAACAATCAGCAATTAAAATGCATGAAGAGACTATCGATAGTATTATCGATTTTATGTCCAGTGTCCATGTCCCTCATGCTTGTGATCAAGGTTTCCTCATAATGATCTGAGAGCGGCTTTACACCTGTGGATGGGGAAAGCTGTTGTCATGTTTGTGACTGCAATGCCAGTTTTCTCACGCTCCGAGGATGGTTTCGTTGGAAACATTCAGCGGTGCCTTTGAATAATGTTGTCTTGCTCATCTTGGAAGCTCAACTACAGCGTGAAATGATGTCTGCGAATACAGTTTCCTGCTATCAGGATTTATTGCCTTAAAACCGGAGTTTCTGTACCCTAGTTGAATGGGAAATTGAATCCTCCCTGATATGAGTGTGGATCGAGCTCCAGGTGGGATTGTGTGCTTGTAACGGAGAGACGAGAAGGAGCGTTAGTTAGAGCGAGAGGAAATCAGCAGATGAATTTGGCATCATGTTTTTATGCCTTGTAAAGTTACATATTTGGGCTTCTGTGATGTATTGAACATTTCTTGTTCAATATTTTTCACCAAGTTGAAGTCATTTAACAATTTTTGGACATAATTTGGTTGCAAACATTATAATAGGGATACAGTAAGAGTAATAAATGCACTAACAAATGTATTGCTCACTGTTAGTTAATGTTAGTTTTAACTAATGTTAACTAATGGGACCTTATTGTAAAGTGTGACCATATTATCTGTAATTATTGCAGAGATTATTGTATTTTTTTTTTTATTATTATTTATATTTATTTTTGTGTGGTGGACCCAGTGAAAATATTGTCAGAGTCAAATCAGAACTACTGGTCTTCTTAAAAAATCTTACTATTATTAGCCCTTTAATAATATTATTAATAATAATAATATTTTATAATCTTTGTGGTCAGTAATGATGCTGATTTAAGTTTCACAAACCTAAAGCCCTGTTTTTATTATAGTTTTATTAATGTTAAATTAGCTTTTATTTTTTATATTTTTAGTTTTCATGTCAATTTTTATTTTAGTGGTCCTTTTGTCATTTTATTAATTTAGTTGTTGTTTTTTAAACAGTTTTAGTTTTTATTTATTTCCAGTTAATAATTTAAGTGCTTCAACTTTAAATAAGATTTATTTCAGTTTATTGTATTTCAAGTTTGTCAAATAATATTTATATTTCACTTCAGCTTTATTTCAATTAACAGAAATGTTTTTCAAAGTTTATTTCATAATAACCCTGACCTTTACACAAAACAGTTCTTGCTTCATTTTTCTGGTTGTGCACCACTGATAGCAGTGATGGAATGGATCAGACTGAATCATATCCATAACTCATCCATAACTCGCAGGTTCATGTCTTTTTTCATTGTCTGTTCATTTTGGACCCTGCTGACACACATTGTGTTCTGTTACTCATTCCTCTCTTTCTGTCTTCCCTTCCCTCTCATTACCTGTGAAACACATTGTGCAGGTCTTCGTCCCCTGAGATCAGTGGGTCAGTTCTTCTCCTCTGGTCTTTCTTTCAAACACCCACGCGATCTCATTCCTACACGACAACGATTCACTCGTGTCTATTAAACCGTTGACAAAATCAAGAGAGGATTACACAATGATTTACACAAACACCTCAGCTTATTAATATCTTAGGTATTGATTTTATAATTCATGACACTTATACCAGATCCCAGACACGTATTAGTATTGTTGTCTTGTATGTATAATGATAAAAATCATTATATCATAGATGGGTATGAAACGGCTTCACAAACAGTCTTTTCAACATCAGTATCATTTCTCTTACAAATATTCATATTATCGCACAAATACTGGGATTAAAGTTTATATTTCGAATATAAACACTGTCGACGGTAGCGTAGAGAAAAACTAACTTCAAACTTCAAATGAAGATTGTATCAATTATATTGTTACGCCAGTAGGTGTCGACAAGTGACTTTTAAAAAATGTATTGAATCGTTGTTTAAAAACACTGATTCATCCAGCAATTAAATAAGTGACGTCTTTATGATCCCTGTATCATCTGATCATTTCATTTCCTATATGGAAAGGAATAACGAGAAATGAAAAGACGGCTCGTTTATTCGTTTTTTTTCGATCACAGACCCTTTGATTGAATCATTTACTCAAGAGATTTGTTTAAAAACACTGATTCATCCAGCAATAATATAGCGAAGTGAGTCATTGAATCATTCATTCAAGAGATTTGTTTAAAAACACTGATTCATCCAGCAATAATATAGTGGAGTGAGTCATTGAATCATTCATTCAAAAGATTTGTTTAAAAACACTGATTCATCCAGCAATAATATAGCGAAGTGAGTCATTGAATCATTCACTCAAGAGAATTGTTTAAAAACACTGATTCATCCAGCAATAATATAGCGAAGTGAGTCATTGAATCATTCATTCAAGAGATTTGTTTAAAAACACTGATTCATCCAGCAATAATATAGTGGAGTGAGTCATTGAATCATTCATTCAAGAGATTTGTTTAAAAACACTGATTCATCCAGCAATAATATAGTGGAGTGAGTCATTGAATCATTAATTCAAGAAATTTGTTCAAAAACGCAGATTCATCTGGTAATGAAACAAGTGAAGTCTTTGAGTGAGTCATTGAATCATTCATTCAGATTAAAAAAAAAATTAATTCAAAGTAATCAAATATTTTTAAATAGACTGCAGCAATTATCAATTTGTCAGAACCTTTAGTAAATTGTTATTTTGTTTTGTTTGTTTACTTTGAACAGTATAGTAGTTTTACAAGATAGCTTGAAATTAAAAATATAATTAATTTATTAATAATTAATTAACAAAAGACATAAATTTAAATGAAAGTTAAACTGGATATGAAGGCAAAATGACAATAAAGAGCCATGAATGCATCATAAAAGTGACTTTATTGTGAATTCAGTCGATAGTTTTGTGTGAGTGACGGACCGAAATAAATTGCTGGACATCTTGACATTCGCTTTGGTTCACAAGTTGATAAGTGAAACAGAAATGGGCATAATCATTTATGAACCTCACAAGGTTAAATCCATATTCATTGTACAGTAATTGCAGGAAAAGTAGTTTCGGGGCAGTGCATTACTGAGACTGCAGGCCTGGAAACCCATGAGCTGAGAAAATCACTGCTTTAACTATTAGTGGAGGATCTGAGGCTGCACTGATGCTGATGGGCCATTTTCCCATGATCCTTTGCCATTCTTGAAAAATTTGACCCTGGACCACAAAACCAGTCTTATGGGTCAATTTTGTGAAATTGAGATTTATACATCATCTGAAAGCTGAATGAATACGCTTTCCATTGATGTATGGTTTGTTAGGATATGACTATATTTGGCATAGATACAACTATTAAAATCTGGAATCTGAGGGAGCAAATAAATCTAAATACTGAGAAAATCGCCTTTAAAGTTGTGCATTTATGTTCACGATTGTGCAGCATTCACCCACAAATCAAAAATATATATATATATATTTAAAGCTGCAGTCGGCAAGTCTGGCAGATTGAGTGGACTTTGGCAAAATTTTGAATGTTTTCAACTCCGCCCCTCCCCCAGTATCAACGAATACCCCCCCACCGAGTTCGTGCTCGTCAGTGCGTGTGCACCACGAACCTGCCCAACAAGTGCTAACGTTAGCTATCCATACCAACACATTTGGGCAAACACACTTAGATTACTAACATAACACTAAGAAATAAAGTAACTGGTTGATAAAGCACAATAACCTGTCGAGAAGACATGTTGCAAGCTCTGCATCCAGCTTGAACCCAATTAAATCACGTAAATCTCTCCACCTTTCAAATGCCGATCCGATGTTGATCCAGGTTTTATTACGGTCGCTTTCTTTCTTTACTTCTTTCTTTTCAGCAGGTGTTCTCTTTTCCTGTGTTGTTTTTGACCTCCTAGCTCTTGAGGTTAACTGAGGAATTGGAATATTTTCCGCCATCACTCTTCGTTACTGCGCGAACTTCAGGCGTGTGCATGTGATTGTGACGTGCGCGAGGGGTGGCGTGTGCACGACCTGTGATTGACAGTCAGATCTCACACCCCCCTGCGCTGATTGGACCCGATGAACCGGGAGCTGTGGATTTTTGCAAAACAAATAACACGCTCCAGATGGAGTTAGAATCTCGGGTTTTTTTTCTAAAACCACTTTATTGATGTTGTTCTGTCGGATTATAGTGTCGATTTCACTGAATATGATCAAAACAATGTTGCCGACGGCAGCTTTAAGGTAGGAAATTTACAAAATATCTACATGAATCATGATCTTTACTTAATATCCTAATGATTTTTGGCATAAAAGAAATTTTGACCCATATAATGTATTGTTGGCTATTTAGTTTTATGTGAAAATCGCTCAATGAACTACATCTCTCGTCACCGAGCTCGTATGTGTGCAGTCTGGTACAAAACACACAGGCATAACGTTAGACTAGAAAAAATGACAGACGTTAGCTTCAGTAAAGTTAGCTTCAGTAAAGTTAGCTTCAGTAAAGTTAGCTTCCGTAAAGTTAGCTTCCGTAAAGTTAGCTTCCGTAAAGTTAGCTTCCTTCATTGAGAGAAAAGGTATGATGTCACATGCGCGCCTTTGTTTGTAGTCTTTGTAATCACGTATTTTCACAGTCTTATACCTCAACAGTTTTACATCAAACTTGTGACTTTAAAATGTATCTTTTAACTTGACAAACATCATGTGTAATTCAGGGCACAATTCAAATGGGATCAAAATATTTGTTGTCTCTCGCCATTGACTACCATCAAAGCCCATCTACGGAGAGCCTGGCCACTCCCAATAGACCAATTTCGAGCCGACGTCACAGTTACGTCACGGCGCTAGCTGGTGTCAGAACAAAGGGAAAACTGGAGGCGGCCAATACAAACCAGCAAAGATCCAGCTACATAATAAGGAGCTTAAATTATTATTATTAAACGTCATCTTGTTGTGTTGTTGGGTGTAAGAATCAATGAAAAATGAATATGCTTTATCTGCAATTTTTATTTCTAGCAAATATTCATTGTAATGTCACTCTTTGGCGCTGGCTAGGCAGAACTGCGGATCGTACCACACAAGTCTACATGACCATTCAGCACATAGTTATAGGCATCTAAAGATTTAAATGCCCTCAGTTTCTCTTTACGCTCTGTTTCTCTATAGGAGAGGTGTAGAAGTCAGGCCACTCGCCTGGAGGTAGCGTTAACATTAATCCTGTCAGATCGCCCATCCATTGAGTGTACGGGTCGGCCAATCTGGTTCCGTCCGTTAAAATTAACTTTTGCAAATAACAGTCGCGGTCCTGTACAGTGAGTGACCTTGCACATTAAGATAAAATCGGATTTCCTCCAGTCATTGTTAAAAACAAGCTAACAAAACTTGCAGATTTACGTTAGTGAAGCGGCCAGAGGGATTGTTCTGCCACCACCTAAGCTCCGCCCACAAAAAAGTCACCATGTTTACTAACTGAAAATTGGTCTATTAAGTGCTATTGTACTGAACTGTGGTTGTAGTTCCGCCAGAGCTCCACTGGGGGCGATCTCCGAGTGCTAAATGAACGGGAGTCTGTGGAGCTCGACGGCTAAATGTCTCTTTCACACGATTGCCGTTGAGAAATCTCAGATTTTATTGTAGGTTTTGCAAGTTCAACGTGGGTTATAGGTCGAGAGTTGAATGAACGAGTACTTCTGTCCTTTCGAGTTCTTACAGGTTGAGTTCTTGTTGCCCATAACACGCTAGCATTCTGCTAATGATGCTGATTGGTCAGTGAAGGACTGATTACGACAGAGACACCGCTCGATGGCATCGTGGCGTCCGAGACCAGAATGTTAAGGCGGACTGAACTCTTCTACACGTGTGTTTACTGTGTCAGCTGTGCTGTCGATGCCTCGAGAGAAAAGAAAGTGCAGAGGCGAAAGCACCAGTGACTGCAGGATTGCCGTAACGCAGTATCTCTGCTATGACGTCATTGACATTTTAAAAGACTTTTTAAAGCAAATAAGTGACTCTAAAAAAATCTAACACCCAGCAATGTGTAATTTTTTTGCATCTTCTTTTGAATACAACATTCAAATTACTAGACAAAAAATTATATCCTGAGAAAAGTGAATTTTGAGGGTTATAGCTCCACTCGTCCTGTGAGCGCCCTCGTGTGGAGCCAGAGTGGAACTGCACTCGTCCTGTGAGCGCCCTCATGTGGAGCCAGAGTGGAACTGCACTCGTCCTGTGAGCGCCCTCATGTGGAGCCAGAGTGGAACTGCGCTCGTCCTGTGAGCGCCCTCATGTGGAGCCAGAGTGGAACTGCACTCGTCCTGTGAGCGCCCTCATGTGGAGCCAGAGTGGAACTGCGCTCGTCCTGTGAGCGCCCTCGTGTGGAGCCAGAGTGGAACTGCGCTCGTCCTGTGAGCGCCCTCGTGTGGAGCCAGAGTGGAACTGCTCTCGTCCTGTGAGCGCCCTCGTGTGGAGCCAGAGTGGAACTGCACTCGTCCTGTGAGCGCCCTCGTGTGGAGCCAGAGTGGAACTGCACTCGTCCTGTGAGCGCCCTCGTGTGGAGCCAGAGTGGAACTGCACTCGTCCTGTGAGCGCCCTCGTGTGGAGCCAGAGTGGAACTGCACTCGTCCTGTGAGCGCCCTCGTGTGGAGCCAGAGTGGAACTGCACTCGTCCTGTGAGCGCCCTCGTGTGGAGCCAGAGTGGAACTGCACTCGTCCTGTGAGCGCCCTCGTGTGGAGCCAGAGTGGAACTGCACTCGTCCTGTGAGCGCCCTCGTGTGGAGCCAGAGTGGAACTGCACTCGTCTTGTGAGTGCCCTCGTGTGGAGCCAGAGTGGAACTGCACTCGTCCTGTGAGCGCCCTCGTGTGGAGCCAGAGTGGAACTGCACTCGTCCTGTGAGCGCCCTCGTGTGGAGCCAGGATGGAACTGCAACTAGTTCAGAACCCGGAAGTTTACTGAGAGTGGGAGTTCTCCCCATATTAGACATTCTCTGCTACCATACAATATGTTTCCAAAATAAGGTCCCATGGTGGTTCACCAGAAGGGGAGGGACTTAGGCTCTCTATTAACTTTATTTACTTTCTGTTAACAGTGTGGTAGTTACGGTTCGTGAAGTCGTTAAGCTCCTGTAACCCGCGAGAGCACCGCAAGTGTCTCCATCATCGCACTCTCCGGCGCTCAAAGCAGCTGTAGCTTTCATCGGTACAGCGGAAGCCCCGCCTCTCCATTCATTCGATTGGAAAGTGGAAAAAAGCGTGATGACGTCAGCCGCTTTTTCCGCTCGGAGTTGCTTGTTTTTTCAACTGCAAATAAACAGTGCACAGAACGCTCACTGCCATAGGAAAACAATTGGAAAAAGGCGCCTCTCACTGCAAAAAATGCATTAGGTGTGATCAGGGCCTTATTCAGCTTTCAAATTATCTCAATTTAAAAAAATTGACCCATGTGACATTTTTTGGGTCACATATTGTCTGTTTTTTTTTTTTGGTCTACTGACATTTCTTGGAAAGATATTTTTGCAGTGATTCGTCAATCCAAAAACACATTAAATAACTGTGCCACCGACTGAAGAGATGTATATCCCTCACAGGCTCGCTTTCACTCCCGCTAAAAATCAAAGATGGCGCTGCTGTGAGTAAGGGCTATAGAGACAGAAGACACGGCTCAGACGTGAAGGACCCGTTCTCTTGACTTTCATATGTTCTTGTTGTCGTGTCTCTAAAAGCCTCTCTTCTGTCACAAGCGTCTTTGAAGTACTCAGAGATTAGACACGCGTAAGGGTTTCAGAGCCGTTGAATCATTCAGCATCTCATTGTTTGACAGTCTTATCCAGTCTAGACCAGATTCGTCTGAACATGTTCATTCTGTGACTTCCTGTGTGTGTTTTCCACCGGCGGACGAAACCGACAGAAACCATCAAAACTAATGACATTTCTCAAATATTTCTCTCTCTCTTTTACTCGGCTTGTTTTTCTATTTCATATCTTTTGTATGTTTAATATACTTTTATATTTTTCATAACACTATGCCAGTGTTTCTTACAGGATTCTATTTTGCACATATTATACATTTTTATATATATATATATATATATATATATATATATATATATATATATATATATATATATATATATATATATATATATACATATTTATATATAAATGCGTGTGTGTGTGTGTTTTTTCATATATGTGTATATATATATATATATATATATATATATATATATATATATATATATATATATATATATATATAAAATTGTTATTAAATTACATAATATATGATTATAATACATCATATTTTTAATCATTGCTGTTGTTATTGCATTATAATATAATATAAATTGTATTATTAGAAATGGTCATTCATGTAATCACATTCACTAATCATGTTCTTCTTATTATGAAATTATCATCTATTAAAATTTCTATGTATATGTATCATTTTGTATACCTTTCTTTAAAAACAATAAGTTGATATATGATTTGGAGATTGATTCATGATCCATTGATTCATCTTTAATAGATTCAAAGACTGGCCTCGTGTGATTGTGAATCTGAATCCAAGAGACTCTGAATATAATGATACGTAATATAATAATAATAATAATAATAATATAGAATATAATATTTAATTAATTAATTCCTCGTCCGATATCCTGCTGTGAACACTGATTTCTCACTGATTTCTCACTGATTTCTCATTGATTTCTCACTGATTTCTCACTGATTTCTCTGTATAATTACATGTAAATCTCACGTTGGTCTCGTTTTGGGCCGAAGTATGCGGAGAGTAAGTGGTCATGTTCACTGTTAGATGATTTTATGATTCATAACCTGAGAAAAGCTGGTCTTCCTGCATGAAGAAATCGTACATTAATGGACGGCGTTGACGCTCGTCGTGACCTTTGACCCCTCGTTTCAGACGCCTGTAGACCAGAGCCATGTCTAATACTCTCATAACTCTGCCCAAGAGCATCATGGGTAAAGATTCACTGGAATCAAAGCTATACAAAATAATACTTATTTATAAATAATAGATGGAAACACCTTTTTATTTCAATAAAGTGATTTAGTTTTATTCGGGGTTGTTGTTACAACTAAAACTGAAATCATAAAAAAATGGTTTGTTACTTGAAATGAAATAAATAAATAAAAAAACATATTTTATTTCAGCCAAGGCAACATTTCCCATTTTCATTTAGTTTAATTTGATGCACTAATATAATTAAAACTGAAATAAAAATGAATAAAAACTATATAGACAAAAAAATTACAAAAACACAACAAATCTACTAAAACTTTAACTTAACTGAAATGCAAATTATGAATATTCAAAACATAAAGAAAAAACTATAATAATATCTCAGTGATTATAAAATGACTCGTTATTTACAGAAAATCAGTCCTCAAAATGACAATCAGTCTGTGACATCTGAATAAGCGCAAATTCTACTTCGAGAGGAAAGATTAGAATAGAATTATGATTTCTCCTGTCATGTTCCACAGAAGAAAGCGTTTCGGTGAGTAAATAATGGCTCACTTCTGCTGAACTCTTGGTTTAAAGCGCCGGTAATTCCTCAGGTTTCTCTGAAAGCGCTATTAAAATGGCAGGTAGCGTCTTTCAATCCTTTACCGTTTTCCATTTCCACATTTCCCTCATGTTCCTCTTGCAGCTCGCTCCTTTTCTCCTGCCAAACCGCTCTATCCTGAAGTCAGAAATCACTTAATAACAGTCAGTTTGATTCAGTCACTTCTGATAAAAAAAAAAAAAACTCCCTGGCAAAAATGCACACGCATCTCTATTGCTCTCGCCTCCTGAAGCTCCCGGCGGCTGCTTGATGTTGAATTATTTTACAAAAGCTCTTTTTGGTACAATGTTGCCTTTCTTTATTAGATTTATTCTACTTTATAAGCTTCCTTGGATTAAATCAGTAATGCTCTATTTTCAATGTTTTTATGATGATGACACGTGGGATAACAGTAAATCCCCTTATAAAAAACTCTGTATATTCTTACGCTGTTCTTTATCTTTAAAGGGCACCTATTATAGAATTTTGAAAATTACCTTTCATGTAGTGTGACACAGATCTAAGTGAACAAAAACATCCTACAAAGTTTTATAAATGAAAGTTCACCGTAAAAAAAGTTGTTTCTCAAAAGTATGAGTCGACTCTGAGTCAATTTAATGAATCGTTTTTTCCAGTGTGTCATTTTCCTTTTCGTTGTGACGTCAAGACGAAAAATGATCACATTGGCCACGCCCACTCATTGCGCGCGCAAACACCAGGGAAAACATGAAAACATCATGTCGACCACATGACGCCGTGTTCTGAAGCGCGAATCAAAAGCCCAGGGACGAGCATGAAGAATCAGTGGCTAGAGTTTATATTTAACTACACCACACAAGTACAGCCGAGCCTGTGCTGTGCTCGCGTCACTTTAATGACGATTGCTTTACAAACATAAATGCTTCAAGTGTGGATTCGCGAGCCGGTTGAACTGAAGGAAGGTTCAGTACCAAGTTTATTTGGATAAGCTTCCTCCTCCGAATCACAACCTGTAAGTCCTCTGACCAATCACCGCAGAGGAGCTCACGCAGAGGAGGGGTTTGGAGAAATGGCTCGTTGAACGAATCATTTGGGAGTCGGTGAGCAAATCAGGTAAAAATAAATGCATATTATAAGACAACAAAAGTGTTTTTTGTCATTGCATGCATGTAAAACTCTTGTTGGGGACTCCCAAAACAATATTAGGAACATTTTAAATGCCATAATAGGTGCCCTTTAACCCTGTGATATGAACAAGTTACATTCTGAGACTCCAGGGCATAAAGAGTCTAAGAATCCTCTCTGAAAACTCTTAATTTAGCTTAAAAACCTTTATGTAGAAACTCTGAGCAAGGAAAAGACAAAAACGTTCATCTCAGTGAGGAGGCGGAGCTAACCCCATTGCTGTGTATGACACAATCTTTTGAAGACTGTGATTGGTTGGTTGTCCAAGAAGGAAAAAAAGAGTGATTTTAAGTATAGGGTCTATTCTAAGCCTTCACTTTGAAATTACATGCGTAATTTTTCCTATTTGACTGTTCTCACACACACACACACACACACACACACACACACACATGCGTGTATATAAATCCTTTTTTTTATTTACCATGCTGTTAATTTCCTATAAGGTATTTGATTGGCTTAGAATGATAATAAATTGTTCCACAATCTCCAATGACACTGATTGCTGGCATGTCTATTTCAGTGTTGGTTTGAATGTTGGTTTTAATGTATCAAACTCACTGTAACCCATTGTCTGCAACACATTTCTTCTCCCTCTTCGTCTTTCTGCCATTTTCTCCTCTGCTAAAGCCTCTTAAGCCTCTAAAAGTCCTCGTCCGTGCTCCTAACAATTCTGACCTTAAGACCTCTTTAAGGGTTAAGATGCTTTCTGAATTACTTTTTTCTTTACTAGGATTTTTTCTTTAAATGAATTAAAGACCCCTTTCCTCCCGTCACAAACATATAAGCCATCAACCAATTCTGTGATGTTCAATGCTGATTTGTAACGGCCTGACTCTGAGATTGTGAGCGTTTAGTTGAGCGAGTGGATCAGGTAATATGAGTGAGTGGAGGCGGGGCTCATTTGCATATTCATATTCACAGCGCATACTAAATGAAGCAACAGTGTCGAGTTACATGCAAGTTATTTTAAGGCATTTTTCACAGGAGAGAAAACAAACATTTAAATGTCTTTTTGATGATCAAATATGAGTTAAATTAGGGATGGAATTATTGACCCCAGGCAGACTTTAAATAAAGATACATTTTCTGGAGATGCAAAATTACTTAATCTAGTTTTTTATTGTTTTTATTTTTAATCATAAACATCATACAATTTTGATAAATCTTTCAGAAAAATAGACTTAGCCCATTAACAGAAATTTCTTAAAACAAGAAAAGATATCTATTAATGGGGGTAAAAAAAAAAGTTCTGGTTTTAATACTAATAAACTTATTTCTGATATCAAAACTTGCTTTTCAAGCATTTAAGGCATTTTAAACCTTTTAAAATCTACTTCTCGAACACTGAAGGCTGTTGGTCATGGCATGGTTTAGCTTTTATCTGATGGTGTTGTGTTGGTTAAATTTCCCGAGCAAATTTTCACAAAAAAAAAAAAAAATGAAATAATAAATTAATTGTATTTTTCTATTTATATTTTAGGGCATCGCGATTAATCGCGTCCAAAATAAAAGTTTGTGTTTACATAATATATGTGTGTGTGTGTGTGTAGTGTGTATAATTATTTTTTATATATAAATACACACATATGCATGTATATATTTAATAAATATTTGCATGTATATACTGTATATTTATACATAATTTATATTCTATATAAATATAAGTATTGTATATATTAATAAAAAAAATTCTTAAAAATATACATGCATGTGTGTGAATTTTTATATACAAAATAATTATACACTCTACACACACATATATTATGTAAACACAAACTTTTATTTTGGATGCGATTAATCGTTGCCCAGCCCTAATTATATTATAATTTTATTTGTAGAAGTACAATTTTAATGATATATTTTGTAATCTTTTATTTGCTACTTTTCAGATGTCGTGATGTTTAATGCATGACACAAGAAGCTGTTTAACTTGACAGTGATGTGTTGGTCAATCACAGCATAATATTAAAGTTTTCCTCAGCTAATGTACGGTTTGCGTAAATCGCACCTGTCAACGCACACTATTATTTCACCACACTGCTGGCGGATAACAGGCCGCAAGTGGTGTTTCAGAAGTCTTTATTCAGGCGTCCTGTCATTAGCGTGTGTTAGCTGGAGTGGGGGGGGGGGGGCTAGTCATTAGCATGCGTTTAGTGGACTCATGAATATCTGAACCGGAAGACTTGTTGTTAGCGAAGCATCATTAGTGTGGAGTTAGGGCTTAGAGTGAGCGTTTCCAGCGATGGCCACCCAGCTGTGTGTGTGTGTGTGCGTGCGTGCGTGTGTGAGGGAATCAAGTGGCCCGAGAGACTCTTTGATGTGAAACAGAGCTGATCGTCCCTGATGAGAGAGAGAGACACACACACACACACACACGTGTTCAAACCTCAGTGATTTGCTCCAGTGAGGAGGCCAGCAATCCAGCGTCTCACACACAATTATACCGCAGAATCTCCTGAAATTTATTTTTACATAATTTTTGGCCTGTTACGAGTTTGAAAGATCAAGAAGTGTTTCCTGAGCATCAGATCATCATATTATCCTGATTTCTGGAGGATCATGTGACACTGAAGACTGGAGTAATGATGCTGAAAATACAGCTTTGATCACAGGAATAAATTACACTTTACTGTATATTCACATAGAAAACAGCTTATTTACATTATAATAATATTTCACAATTTTACTGTTTTTACTGTATTTTTAATCAAATAATTGAAGATTTGTTGTGCGTTAGAGACTTCTTTCAAAAACAAAAATGGTGCAATATCCACCAGTTGTTCAGCCAACGGTCTGAGACTAAGAATCATCATATCAATTTTGCAACAAAAAAAGCATAATATATAATATTATAGATGTTTATTCTGTGTATGCATCTGTATAATTTGACTAGTTTTAAAATATCATCTAAATATTTAATAATTAATAATTAACAACAATATTTATTTAGATTAATAATAAAAGTATTAATATATGAAACATTTTTCATTTGTGTGTTTCAGGAATCTGAAGGGACGCTGCCCAACCTGCTGGTTGTGTGTGGAGATCACGGCATGTCTGAGACCGGCAGTCACGGCGGGTCGTCGGAAGCGGAAATCAACACGCCGCTCGTGCTCATTAGCCCCGCCTTCAGGAGGAAAGGTGAATAGCTCATGTAGCTCCGCCCCTTCTGTCTCCCAGTTTGTGTTTCCACAGCATGAAGATTTGACAGATTTATGAATGGTTCTATGGGCGTCATCATACACTCGGCGCAGTGCTGCGCAGGCGACGCAAGTGTGTTTGGCTCGTTTCAGCCCGACGCATTTTCATTTTCACGTCCTGGGCCACTTTTGTTTCAATAGCAAAACCATTTGTGCCCATCTGTGGCCCATGAGCTGCTGGTCTGAGAACGAGTGTGTGTTCAGGCGCATTGTTGGAGCGTTGCTCTTTTGAGGAACTGAAATAGACGGAGCCGTTGACCGACTGAACCCTGCTCTAAAGTCAATGTATTTGCTTAGTTATTTACAGAGTGAGTTAGTAATAAGTGCCTAAAGGCGAGTCCACAACGCGGGTACACTCTGCTTATGACACACACACTCACTCTGCTTATGACACACACACTCACTCTGCTTATTACACACACACTCACTCTGCTTATCACACACACACTCACTCTGCTTATTACACACACACTCACTCACTCTGCTTATTACACACACACTCACTCTGCTTATTACACACACACTCACTCTGCTTATTACACACACACTCACTCTGCTTATGACACACACACTCACTCTGCTTATTACACACTCACTCACTCTGCTTATTACACACACTCACTCACTCTGCTTATGACACACACACTCACTCTGCTTATTACACACACTCACTCACTCTGCTTATTACACACACACACTCACTCAGCTTATTACACACACTCACTCTGCTTATCACACACACACTCACTCTGCTTATTACACACACACTCACTCACTCTGCTTATTACACACACACTCACTCACTCTGATTATTACACACACACTCACTCTGCTTATTACACACACACTCACTCTGCTTATGACACACACACTCACTCTGCTTATGACACACACACTCACTCTGCTTATGACACACACACTCACTCTGCTTATTACACACACTCACTCACTCTGCTTATTACACACACACACTCACTCTGCTTATTACACACACACACTCACTCAGCTTATTACACACACACACTCACTCAGCTTATTACACACACTCACTCACTCTGCTTATTACACACACACACTCACTCTGCTTATTACACACACACACTCACTCACTCTGCTTATTACACACACACACTCACTCAGCTTATTACACACACACACTCACTCAGCTTATTACACACACTCACTCACTCTGCTTATTACACACACACACTCACTCTGCTTATTACACACACACACTCACTCACTCTGCTTATTACACACACACACTCACTCAGCTTATTACGCACACACACTCCCTCAGCTTATTACGCACACACAGTCCCTCAGCTTATTACACACACACACTCACTCACTCTGCTTATTACACACACACACTCACTCTGCTTATTACACACACACACACACACACACACTCACTCTGCTTATTACACACACACTCACTCTGCTTATTACACACACACTCACTCTGCTTATGACACACACACTCACTCTGCTTATTACACACTCACTCACTCTGCTTATTACACACACACACTCACTCTGCTTATGACACACACACTCACTCACTCTGCTTATTACACACACACTCACTCTGCTTATTACACACACACTCACTCTGCTTATGACACACACACTCACTCTGCTTATTACACACACACTCACTCTGCTTATTACACACTCACTCACTCTGCTTATTACACACTCACTCACTCTGCTTATTACACACACACTCACTCTGCTTATTACACACTCACTCACTCTGCTTATTACACACTCACTCACTCTGCTTATTACACACACACTCACTCTGCTTATGACACACACACTCACTCTGCTTATTACACACACACTCACTCTGCTTATTACACACACACACTCACTCTGCTTATTACACACTCACTCACTCTGCTTATTACACACACTCACTCACTCTGCTTATTACACACACTCACTCACTCTGCTTATTACACACACACACTCACTCTGCTTATTACACACACACACTCACTCTGCTTATTACACACACACACTCACTCAGCTTATTACACACACACACTCACTCAGCTTATTACACACACTCACTCACTCTGCTTATTACACACACTCACTCACTCTGCTTTATTACACATACACACTCACTCTGCTTATTACACAACACACTCACTCTGCTTATTACACACACCCACTCACTCTGCTTATTACCATACCACATCTCTGCTTATTAACCACCACTCACTCTGCTTATTACACACACCACACTCACTCTGTTATTACACACACTCACTCACTCTGCTTATTACCACACACTCACCTCTGCTTATTACACACTCACTCTGCTTATTACACATACCACCACTCACTCTGCTTATTACCACTCACTCTGCTTATTACACACTCACTTGCTTATTCCACACTCACTCTGCTTTTAAATACACACTCCACTCTGCTAATTACACACTCACTTGCTTATTACAAACACTCACTCTGCTTATTACACCTACACACTCACTCTGCTTATTACACACCACACTCCACTCTGCTTATTACACCAACACACCACACACTCTGCTTATTACACACACCACACACACTCTGCTTATTACACACACACGACACCACTGCTTATTACACCTCCCCCTATACACTCACACCCACACCCCACCCCATACACCACACACACACATCACACACACCCACCACACTCACACACACCCACCCACACCCACATCACCCACTCCACATCCCACCCCACAACCACACACTACCCACACCCCTCCACCCACCCCACCCACCCACACCCAACACACACACACCACCCCCCCACCCCCCCTCACCCCCCTCACACACACACTATCACACACCAACCCCCACACTCACACACACACCCCACTCCTCACCACATCACCCCCACACCCCTCACACACCACACTACACACACTCACCAACACTCCCCCCCTCACCCTCACACCCCCCCATCCCACCCCCTACCACCCTCACACCACACTCCTCACAATCACTCACTCACTACTCACTCTCACTTCACTCACTTCATCACACCTCACTCATAACTCACACACTCACTCTCACTCAACTCCCTCCACATCACTCAACACTCACACACACCTCACTCCCTCCCACACACAAACACCACACAACACACCCCACCTCACTCCACCACCCACCCCACTCACACACTCACACTCTCACACACACACACACTCATAACACCCTCACCCACCCACCCCCCTAACCCCACTAACCCCCACTCCCCACTCACACACTCCACACACACTCACCCACTTCACACACTCACTCACACACCACTACACCACTCATCACACACTCTCACACCACTCAAAACCTCCACACACCACTCACACACACACCACACTCACACACTCACTACACACTCCCCACTCACTCACACACTCACACACTCACACCCTCATCACACACTCACTCACTCCACCCATCACTCACACACTCACACTCACACACCCACTCACACACAACTTCACTCACTCATCATCAATCACTCACTCAACTCACTCACTCACTCACTCACCCCTCTCCACACACACCCACACACACCACTCACTCAATCACTACACACCTCACACACTCCTCACAACACAACACACTCACCCACACCACACCCACACACACACTCCTCACACACTCACCACTCCCTCACCACATCACCCCCACACACTCACCCACTCACCCACTTCACACACACCCACCACACACCTCACCACACTCACTCACACACTCCAACTCACACACACACACCTCACACACTCACACACTCACACACACACTCACCCACTCACACACACACTCACCACACTCAACTCACACACACCTCACACACTCACTCACACACTACAAAACACTCACACAACACTCACACACTCACACACTCACACCACTCATCACACATCACACACTCACTCACACACTCACCCCTCAACACTCACCTACACACTCCTCACTCACACACTCACTCACACACTCACACTCACTCACACACTCACACACCACACTCACTCACTCACTCACTCACTCACTCACACTCACACACTCACTCACTCCAACAACCACACTCACTCACCTTCACTCACTCACTCACCTCACTCACTCACTCACTCACTCAACCACTCATCCCACACTCCTCACTCCACTCACTCACTCAAAACAAAACACACACCCACACCCACCCCCCACACACACCCCACACCACACACCACACACACAATGGGTATTTTGCCTGTCAAAACAGCTGTGCCTTTGTTTAGGAATTTTTACAGGAAGGAAACTGAGGTTTATTGTGACAGGCTCAGCCAACTGAGGTTTATTGTTGACTGGACCTACTGTTTCTCAATGCTGCTGATTGACAATCGATCTGGTCCGTAAAGCTTATTCACTCAAAATCCTTGTTTCGTTGCGCAAGATGTTTATATTTTATTCTATCTTTCTTTTCTTTATTTAACCTATGTATCATCAGGCAAAGTCACTTGAAGAACAAGTTCTTATTTTCACGACTAGCCTGATTGTGACACAAACACCACCATACACACACTGTTAGATGAGGATGATTAGAGTTGCAAGGACTGCTAAAAAAGTACAGTAAGTTTTATCCATCCAGATGTATAATTATGCATATGCTAAGGGTAAATATTAAATCAGCTTTGAAAGCCTGATCTGCCCCGTTAGTCCAGCCTGAATCTATCAATTTCATATGATATTTACTGAAATATGTTACTTCTAATAAAACTCGTTAATTAATCATAAAAAACATATTTATAGTAATATTTTATAGTATTTAATTTTGTATTTGTTTATGTGCTACACATTAATTTATGCGATTATTCTACAAACTGATTTTAAAACAAATACATAGGTTAAAACCAACAGTGTTGCCTTGAGACATGTGGGGGGACAGTAACTGTAATTACACTTCCCGGCGCGTTCCAGCGGTGACCTCTGAACTATCAAGATCATGGACCGCTGCTCTCACCGACCTCATCACTAGAAGAACGTGTTTATTAAATTGTTAACACGTCCGCGATTCATGTTTAGGACCAATCACTAGGGTACATAGACATTGAGAAGTAAGTTTTATACATAAGTGTCCTAATTTTATGGCATAACCCAAACAAACACTAACAGTGTTGCTGGGAAAGAGAGTTGAGACAGTGTGAGAATTCAAGTGCGGGAGTGAGTGTCTGTGAGAGTTCGAGTGTGATTAGAGTGAGCTGTCTGTGTGTGTCTGAGTTGTGAGTGAGTGAGTGAGTGTCGTGTGTGTCTGGGAGTGAGTGAGTGAGTGAGAGACGTGAGTGTATGTGAGTTGTTCTGAGTGTGAGTGAGGCTGAGTGAGTGTCCTGTGATGTGTCTGAGTGAGTGAGTGAGTGAGGAGAGTGAGAGAGTGTCTGTCGTGTGTGTGTGTGAGTGAGTTGTTAGTGTGTGTGTGTGTGTGTGTGTGTGAGAGAGTTGTTTGTGTGTGTGTGTGTGTTTTAGAAGTGTGTGGTGAGTGATAGTGTGTTTGTGAGTGTGAGAGAGTGTGTGTGTCTGGTCTGGGTGTGCACGAGGTTTTAGTTGAGTTATGTGAGTGTGTGTGTGTGAGACAATGAGTGAGTTGTTTAAGTGTGTGTGTTGAGAGTGTGTGTGTGGTGTAGGAAGGTCTGGAGAACATCCTTTTAAACCAAAAGCTGAAACGAGGCGAGAGAGAAGGAGAGCCGAGAGAGAGTGAGAGAGGAGGTGAAAGAGGAGCGCGAGGGCGAGAGAGGACCGAGAGAGAGAGAGAAAGAGAGAGAAGAGAGCAGAGGAGCAGAGAGAGCGGCGAGAGAGAGGAGAGGAGAGCAGAGTGAGGAGAGCCCCTGAGAGAGAGAGAGAGAGAAAAGTGAAGAGGAGGAGCCCCGGAAGTCAAGTAGAGCAGATGAGAAGCAGGAGAGAGAGAGGAGAAGAAAGACAAGGGAAGGCCGAGGAGAGAGAGAGAGTGAGAAAAAAAACGAGAGCGAGGAGAAGAGAGCGAGGCGAGAGAGAAAAGAGCGAGAGAGAGAGACAGAGAGCAGCGAAAGGAGGAGAAGAACTTGGAGAGAGAGGAGAGAGAGGAGAGAGCGAGAAGAGAGGCCCGAGAAGGAGACGAGAAGGAAAGAGAGAGAAAGACGGAGAGAGACGAAGGAGCGAGCGAGAGAGAGAAGAGAGGAGCAGCAAAGAGAGAGCAGAGAAAGAGAGAGCAAGAAGGATCGGGAGGTACCGAGAAAGAGAAGGAGAGAGAGAGAGAGCGAAGAGAGAAGAGAGAGAAAAGAGAGAAGAGCGAGGAGAGTTAGAGCGAGAGTAGGTGAGAGAGAGGAGAAAGAGGAGAGAGAAATAGAGAAGGGAGCAGCGAAGAAGAGAGA
>CM060629.1:32854737-32859737 GCA_030578275.1 Meda fulgida | reverse complement strand
TGTTGAGGTTATCTAATCTAATCTAGCCTAGCCCATTTCAGATCATTCTAGTCCAATCCAATACTATCAAATCCAGTCTAAATCAACTCCAATCCAGTTCAGTTCGTTATAGTCCAGTCCTGCCCATTCTAGACCAGTTCAGTCAATTCTTGAACCGTCAAATCAAATTCATTCCAAAGTAGTCTAGTCCAGTCCAGTTCATAGTTTGAGGCCATCTAATCTAGCCTAGCCCATTTAAGACCTTTCTAGACCAGTCCAATTCAGTCTATAATCAACTCCAATCCAGTTCAGTTCATTTAAATCCAGTCCAATCCAATTAGTCTAGCCCATTCCAGTCTATCATAAACTCCAGTCCAGTTCAGTTTATAGTTTGAGGTCATCTAAGCCTAGCCCACTTCAGTCCATACTAGTCCAGTCCTGTCCATTCTAGTCCATTTCAATCCAGTCTAGCTCAATTCAGTCCGTTCAAATTCAGTCCAAAATAGTCTAGTCCAGGCCAGTGTATAGGTTGAGGTCATCTAATGTAGCCTATTCCTGTTCAGTCCATACTAGCCCAGTCTTGCCCATTCTAGTCCAGTTCAGTCCATTCTTGTCCAGTCCATTCAAGTTAAGTCCAAAGTAGTCTAGCCCATTCCAGTTTATCATCAACTCCAGTGCAGTTCAGTTTATAGTTTGAGGCAATCTAATCTAGCCTAGCCCACTTCAGTCCATACTAGTCTAGTCCTGTCCATTCAAATTCAGGCCAAAGTAGTCTAGTCCAGTCCAGTTTATAGGATGAGGCCATCTAATCTATCCAAGCCCACTTCAGTCCATACTAGTCCAGTCCTGTCCATTCTAGTCCAGTTCATTTTTAGTCCAATCCAATTCAGCCCAAAATAGTCTAGCCTAGTCCAGTCTATCTTTAACTTCAGTCCAGTTCAGTTATAGCTTGAGGTCATCTAATCTAGCCTAGTCCACTTGAGTCCATACTAGTCCAGTCCTGCCCATTCAAATTCAGGCCAAAGTAGTCTAGTCCAGTCCAGTTTATAGGATGAGACCATCTAATCTATCCAAGCCCACTTCAGTCCATACTAGTCCAGTTCAGTTCATTTTTAGTCCAGTCCAATCCATTTCAGCCCAAAATAGTCTAGCCTAGTCCAGTCTATCTTTGATTTCAGTCTAGTTCAGTTATATCTTGAGGTCATTTAATCTAGCCTAGTCAATTTGAGTCCATACTAGTCCAGTCCTATCCATTCTAGTTTATTTCAGTCCATTCTAGTCCAGTCTATCTTTAACTTCAGTCTAGTTCAGTTATATATTGAGGTCATTTAATCTAGCCTAGTCCACTTGAGTCCATTCTAGTCCAGTCCTGCCCATTCTAGTTTATTTCAGTCCATTCTAGTCCAGTCCAATCCAATTCAGTTTAACTTAGTCTAGTCCAGTCTAGTCTATAATCCACTCAATCAGTTCAGAAATCCACTTAAATCCGGTTTAGTCTAGTCTATTATCTAGTCTAGTCTAGTGCATGTCAGTCTAATGCAGTCTAGGCCTCAATATCTTTGCGACGAGATTTGCTGATAGCTGTGGCATCAGACCATGACGGCTGACATTTGTCTCAACGACTGTATCATAGACGTTTGTCGTGAAACATAACACATAATCAAAGCTTAGTAGAGGAAGTAATAGCTTTTCCATTAGCTTTAAATGAGGAATGAACCACAGTCGATGAGACCTGGCGGTTTAATGACTAAAGTATTATATAATGACACATATCATAGACTGAAAGTCTTTATTCTGCTGTCTTTCAGGGCTGTAATGGGTCTCGGTCATGGCGGCTATTGCTTCGCGCTCCTGCGGTCCATCCCAGTCGTGTTCTACGTGGTTCTGGTCACCAGTCTCCGATACCACCTCTTCATCTGGAGCGTGTTTTCTCCCAAACTCTTGTACGAGGCCATGCACACCCTCATCACCACGGCCGTGTGTCTGTTTTTCACCTTTATGGATCAGGAACGCTCAGCTAGACCTTGAATACAAAGCCAGAACCAAAGCCAAACTCAGGTACAGAACAAATGGTGCAGTTGGAGTTTTAACCACCAAAAGAAGTTCATGTGGACGGAAAAAGTGATTTAAATGTAATCCTACTGCTGTGAAATAGTTCAGAGCTTACATGGAGAATTGGCTCGCTCTACTGACTTATTTCTGAGTACGTGATTCAATTATTTTGTTTATTTTTTGGGGGATGTAGCGTACGGCGAGACTTGTACATATGATAATCCATCCTAAAGCTAAAGGAGAGTGTAATTCTTTTTAGTATTTTGCCGTTTCTGTTCCTGACCGTTAGTTCATCTCTGGAATAACTGAGATAAGTTACATCATTAATAACTCTCTCCTCGCTGAGATCACAGCAGATGTAGACTCCTCACGCACTTGAAAGCTTTAAGGGATCTTGTTGGGAATGTGAATTATAACTGATTTATCTTGGTACGTGTTTTTTCTTTATCTCAGCGCTTAGATCTGGTTAATAATAAAACAATCCCTTTTTTTCATTAATTCATTTCTATGTGTTTTTGCTTGTGTTTTTCCTCCCTGTTAGACTGTTGAAGAGGGAGGGTCTGATTTGGTTTTGAAGCATCTGCTGTGTACAAGTGTTCAAGTTACTTTAATCCATAAATCAGTGACACTAACAGCGAGAGAAGATGTTTTGTCTGTCGCTTGGTTTCTCTCTTAGTAAATCTCATTGGTTGAACATTTTGCTCAGCATATATAGCTGTATATTAAACGAATATTCTCTGACGGGCTGTTTTGTTGTATCAAAAAGTTTTTTGAGTTCAGAACCTGTTTAATAAAAAAAAAATAATACTAATAATTCTGCAACCAAATTAATTTGAATTAATTTCTGATAATTATCAATGTTTAGGGTCGAATTGGATCAATGTAATGCATTTTTGCTGAAAAAAGTACAAATTAATTAAAAATAAATCTTACTAACCCCAAATTTCTGTATAATATTGTGTACAGGCTATAACATCTGCTACATCATCTTTACCTGTCATGACAATCAGTGCAAGTTTATATTAAAATCAAATATTTCACAACATCTTTTCTTCGCCACTTCAAATGGATCTTTGAGATATTTTGGAGTGAAGACGCCTTTTAGACTTAACAATAATTGCGAAGGGGTTATATATAACCTTTTATTTATTTATTTATTTATTTGCATTATTTGTTACGTTGACATCTGAAATGTTATTAATCATCAGGATGCTGAGGAAGGATATAATTACGTCACCCAGACAGACCTCTTTTCTTTTCTTTCTTTTTTTACTGTGTAGGCTATTTATTTTTGTGTATTTTACTTTAACTGTTTTTTGTTTTGTTTAAACAACACACTGTTACCTAACATTTACTCTAACATTAATAAATGAAAGTAAGTAAATAAACATAAAAGGTGAGAAAGAAAATACAAAGTTAAAATAAATACAAAAGTCCCTGACAGTGAATACACATTATCTTCCTTCAAGCTAATGTTTCAAGTGCTCACTTCTGTTGAAAAAAAGTCTAATAAAATATATATGTTTCAGTCTTTGTGTCCATTCTCAGACATTCAGTTCTCACTATATATCACACGATACGGGTTCTGTAGAATTATAGAGTTCCTGACTCAATTCTAAAGAACGCTTTATGTCAAAAAGGTTCTATATAAGAGGAAATGTCTTGATAATTGCACGATACTTTCATGTTTAACAGGATATTGCACTTTTTTGTATGCTTAATTCATAAATTTAATCAAAATAGAAATTAATTAGTAACACCAATTAGTTAATGTATTAACTAACTTGAACTAATCATGGGCAATCTATTTGTTACTGTATTTGTTAATCTTTGTTAATGTTAGTTAATAAAAATATAGCTGTTCATTGCTAGTTCATGTTAGTTCACAGTGCATTAACTAATGTTAACAAGTATTAGTAAATGTTGAAATTAACAATAACAAAGGTTAAGTAATGCTTTATACGTGCAGTTCATTAATAATGTTAATCAACGAACCTTATTGTGAAGTGTTAGCAATGAATTATGTTGGAACCCTTAAAAGGTTATATACAGGCAAAAGTTATAATTGTGATGATTATGGCTAACAGCTTATTATGAAAAACCCCAAATTCAAAATCTCAGAAAATTTGAACATTACATGAAATAAATTAAAAACAAAAAAAGGATTTTAAATACAGTAATGTCGGCCCTCTGAAAAGTATAATCATGCATATGTATATAGTCATATATTAGTTTCACCTTTTAATTTGAATTACTGAAATACACGAACTTTTGCACAATATTCACATTTTTTAATTTCTAAAACACACTTTAAGGTTCATATAGAAGCTGTCACTGTGATTTACACTGAGCTCATGCAGTAGATGTGTCTTTCCCAGGGTAAAAACGCTCAATATTTGACATTTGAGTGATCATGTTATATGAGGGATAATGTACATCCAGCCGGTTTATTATCACAAATGAAATCCCGACAATTCTTGCATCATCCTGAGGTGTTTATTTTTACATAATGACTGTATTATTCTGCTTACTGCATGGCTGCTTACCAAATACATAAATAAATCTGTATCATATGTTAATTTGATTTCAAATTATGAGAAAAAACAGGGCATGGAGTGATTAGTGTGATTACATAAAAAACATTTTTGTTGCATAATACGGATTGACCAATCAGAATCGAGTATCAATAAAGCCGTGTAAAAGTATTGATGAATTAATACATAGAGATTTTCTGTGGTTTTTAGATATTTAAGGTTCATGTCTAATTTTAGGTGATGGTTTGTTTTTTCTTATTTTTATTTTCTCCTTTATTTAAAGGAGCTTTTCTGCTTTTTCTCCGTCTTCATCTCTTCAGTGTGTGATGTTCTTCTCTACATCAGTGTTTCTGAACTCCTGAAACGCCTCCATTGTATCTTGAGTTTCTTCCGGGAACACGTCACAATATTCCTCATTATAATAATTCATATGCA
>CM060629.1:32844737-32849737 GCA_030578275.1 Meda fulgida | reverse complement strand
AGAGGGAGAGAGAGGGAGAGATAGAGAGAGAGTGAGATGGAGAGAGAGTGAGGGAGAAAGAGGGAGAGATGGAGAGAGAGAGACAGGAAGGGATAGAGAGGGAGGGAAAGAGAGTAAGAGAGGGAGGGAGAGCGCGAGAGAAAGATAGAGGGAGAGAGAGAGATAGAGAGAGAGAGAGCGCGAGAGAAAGAGGGAGAGAGAGATGGAGAGAGAGAGAGATAGAGAGAGGGAGAGAGTGTGAGAGAAAGATAGAGAGAGATGGAGAGAGGGAGAGCGCGAGAGAAAGATAGAGAGCGAGAAAGAGGGAGAGATGGAGAGAGAGAGTGAGGGAGAAAGAGGGAGAGATGGAGAGAGAGAGAGGGAGAGAGAGAGAGAGAGAGGGAGGGAGAGCGTGAGGGAAAGATACAGAGAGAAAGAGGGAGAGATAGAGAGAGAGGGAGAGAAAGAAGGAGAGATCAGGAGGGGGAGACCAATCAGAGCACAGTGTGCTTTTCAGGAGGAGGGGCTTCATAGAGACAGGAAGTAAACAGAGCGTTACTGACAGACTGGGAAGAGAGGAGCCGCAACAATGGAGAATATGAGGAAAATAATCAACATTCAAGCAGGAAAACCTGTTCTAGTAGAGCCTGAAACAACATCAAGACCACTTTATAAAAGGGCAGAATATGGGCTCTTTAAATTTCAGTCAAGCTTTTGTTTTGCTGACCTCTCCATTGTAACCCAGTATGACAGTAAAATCACAGGTCAAAGGTCAGTGCTGACTCTGCTTCAGGGTGGACAGCTAACTGGACTCCTGAGTGAAGTGAGTATTGATTTACAATCAGGTTTCGTCTTGATGGAGCAGTCTAGCAGCTTAGATCAATATTGTTTTTCTCAGACTATCCTGCTGAACTGGTGCCAAAATTACAAGTTAAAATCAGTCAGAGCTAGAAACTTAACTTCAGATTTGGTAAAGCTTCATATTACGGGTAAACTTTCTCCCCCCACCCCCCAAAAATATCTTGTTTTGATGTCCTTCAGGGGGATCGAGCCTCACAGTCTACTGTATGAAATATAAAATGACCTATAGGGCTCGGGGGTGCAGTACATTTTATCTTAACTAATTAATTTTAGTTCCATGAAGAACCTTTTAATATCCATGGAATCTTTCTATTGCACAAAAGGTTGTTTATTGAAAAAAGTCACACACACACTCACAAACACACTCACTCATACACACACACACACTCATACACACACTCACAAACACACAAACTCACTCATACACACACACACACACACACACACACACTCATAAACATACTCACAAACACACTCACTCATACTTGCACACACACACACACACACACTCACACAAACACTCACTCACACACACTCACTCAAACACATTCACACTTGCAGGCACGCGCACACACACACAATCAATCAAACACTCACACACACTCACTCTCACAGACTCACTCTCTCACACACACACACACACACACACACACACACACAATCAAACAAACAAACAAACATTCACTCACTCACAGACTCACTCGCTCACTCACACACACACACACACAATCACTCACTCACTCTCTCACACACACTTAATGGTTGTTTTGAGAACCGTTGACTCGAAGGTTCTTTAAGGAACTAAGTGGTTGTTAAGGCATCGCAGCGAAACCTCCTCAGAATGAACTCAGTAAAGGAAACACTGAATCTGCTTCACACACACACCAGGCCGCCGCTGTCCTCAGAGGATCGGGATAAATGAAGACAAAGGGTTCAACACAAGTGCATCCAGAGCAGATCTGAGATCACAACCCCTCTCAGTGTTTCAGTCCACTCCAGAAAACCAACAAAACCTCTTCATCCCAGCGGCGGACTCTTTACCAGACACTCGGTCCGCTCTCTAATGCTCCTCAGAGTGCCCGCGCGCGCGTGCGTGTGTGTGTGTTCATCAGCATTTAGACTTAATGGAGGCTGTTTTGTCCCAAGATTCTGCCCTGAAAATAAAGAAAACAGAAAGCCACGGAGAGAAAGTGTGTAGGAAGAGCATGAATATTCATCCCAAGCGGTCGAATCTGGGGCTTTCGGCCGCGAAAGGCTTGTTTTTCAGAGACACACCGAGATCGAGCGAAAACAGACAAAGTTTGAACAAATACTCGTGAGTGTTTCACTGTCCTCTGGCTGCGGTCCAGTTTCCTCAGGGATTTTCTGGAGTGTTTTCAGTTTTGTTGATGACTCGTGAAAACATATTTAAGGTTTGATGAAAATATTTCAGAGCTTCAAATATCTTCAACAAAATACAATGTCTACAGGTGAAACTCGAAAAATTAGAATATCGTGCAGAAGTTATAACTTTGATGATTATGGCTTACAGCTTATGAAACCTCAAATTCAAAATCTCAGAAAATTTGAACATTACATGAAATCAATAAAAAAAAGGATTTTAAATACAGAAATGTCGGCCCTCTGAAAAGTGTAATCATGCATAGGCCTATGTAGTTACTAAATATATTAGTTTCACCTTTTAATTTGAATTACTGAAATACACGAACTTTTGTACGATATTCAAATTTTTCGAGTTTCACCTGAATATGTCTTTTAAAAAAATATTTTAGTGTATTCTTGTTTGATCTTTGTCTGCTAACTGTTTGTCCCTTTGCCCTTTACTTCTTTTTTTTCCTTTTGTGTTCATCCTCGTGTTTGTCTTGGTTGTTCCCTGTCTCATAATGGTTGATATGCATCTATAAATGCTTATAGATATTTCATTATTATTATTTTACTCTAATACTACAACTCTGCATAAAATGTATAATATTGTTGCTGTCTGGAGAATCTTGTAACCATGTTTCGTCATATATCATTACTATAGGTCACCCTTATGAGTGTTTTGCAAATATAATGAACGAAAAGTATTAAAAAGGGCGTGTGACTAAACCTCGTAACTCCATTGGCTCCTCAAACTGTCAGTCAATCCTCATAACTCCGCCCACCTCTATCATGAATGAATTCTCTCTCAGTTTGGAGCGTCTCTGCTTGTTTGCGATGCAAAGGTAAATAAAGGACTGGTGTTTGAATAAGTAAACTTCTTGAATCAAGAAACATATAAAAGCTAATGTTTTATGTTTATGAGGAGCGGTGGCAATACTGTCTTAAATAGCCTGTGCAAAACACCTTTAATAACATGATATTTTTACTTTAGCCCACATAAAATTAATCTAGCCTCTGTTACAATATGAGGTAAATCCAGCTCTATTGCTTATATTTAGGAGTAATCCTAATGTGTAAAAGGGCTGGTATAATGCCTTTTTCACAAGATGTAAAATGAGTTTCTGATGTCCCCAGAGTGTGTATGTGAAGTTTTAGCTCAAATGTTAAAATTGTCACTTTTTTTAGGGTGAGCAAACAAAACAGTTTTTGTGTGTCCCTTTAAATGCAAATGAGCTGCTGCCCGTCACAGAGGGGGCGGAGCTTCAAGAGCTCGTGTGTTCAAAACTTTTAGCCTTTTATGCTCAAACAAATGTCAGATGGAGAGACTCGAGAAGAAGTGACAACATGTAGAAACAACAGGACGTCTCTGAATGGTTGATGAATTTATATTTCTGATGTGGAGTTAACTATCTTCTAGTCATTGATTTGCATATTCTGTCATGATAATCTATAGATCGCGTTCCCGGGGGCGGAGTTTATGTAAATTCTACGGTTTGTGATGTCACTAACCCGTGAGGAATGTGGTGCGTTGTAACTTTGCAGATGTTGTTAATGCTCAAACAGCGACATTACACACTAACTACAGTTAGAAACGTGAACTCATAATCAACCACCCCTTTGAATCTAGTCAGTCATTTTAATACTTAAATTGACAAAACTATCTCATTGATTTGCATTAAAAGAGAGACTGACTCTAGGCCAGTTAGTAACATGATAAAACCCGGTGAATTAAACAGTTTCCTCTGTTGTGATTGGCTGACCTCTTGGCATGGGAAGACTGGGAAGGAAGTTTTGCGATCTGAAAGTTGAAAAGATTAGTGAGATTTTGAATGTTTTTAAGGAGGATCTGGTCTGAAGGTCCTCCACATGCCATCGGCCGCATGATAAACAGAATCAACCAAGGCAGTGAAATATGTGTGCATATGTTAGAGAGATGACTGATATCTCTGAAGGGCAAAATATGCAAACGTGTGATAATTTCATGGTGAAAGAAATATGACTTATGCATTTTTTTCAGCACAGGCGCTCTTTGTATATATATATATATATATATATATATATATATATATATATATATATATATATATACTAAAATTATACATGTTTTTGTCTGGTAAACTATAGGCTATATATATATATATAAAGGCTATATATATATTTTTTTTTACTGTACCTTTATATGTAAATAGCCTCAGTTATGATATGTAAAATAAGTAACATCACTAACATAATGTGGCATATTTAAGCTCATTTGAACAGGCATTGACATTGAAGTGCCACTCATGATTACATATGCAAATTACCTGCTAAACTCTTCACATAAGTTCAGTTTTATGTAGTAAAATAGTGTTGAGTATTCACATATTAACATTGTATTGTTTCAGGGGATTAACAGTAAAATTGCAAGCATTAATAAGAACTATAAGAATTAAGAAATAGAATTCGAATCAGAATGTGAATTAGAATAAGATTTAGAATCATGTAATTGGAATCAAAATGGTCTAAGAATAAGATCTTGTTGTTGTTGTTTTTAAAATAAATCATTATCAGCTGTATTTAAATCATTCAGTTTTAATGACTGCTTTTGATTTGCCAGTTTCCTCTTCATCTGACTGTCTGTTCAATGATTTTCTACTGGAATTGGGATTAGATTAAGACCCGTTCACACCAAGAAGGATGACTAAAATAATAATAATTATATTAGCGTATAATAGTTTATTATAAGTGCGTGCTGCAATTTTGTTGTCTGCTGCTTTAAATGCTTGAGCTCTTTAAAGGATGGATCCTGATTGGCT
>CM060629.1:32822237-32839737 GCA_030578275.1 Meda fulgida | reverse complement strand
TTTGTACTTTTATATATATCATTATAAATAATAATAATAATAATACAAATAATAATAAAATGTATATAAGATGTGTATATATATATATATATATATACATAAACTAATATATATATATTCCTTTGTGCAATACTATTTACTGTAGCAAATACATGCTTATTATAATGAATAATATTTAAATTTTTGATTATTTGTTACATTTATTTATAGGCCTATATGTTATTTTGATAAATGTATTTATTTTATAGATACAGCACTCATTAATCAATTTAAATAAGACAGTAAATGAGCCCGAGTTATTCATATAGGCTAGGTTTCATCAGTATAATGTTTCCAATAGAGCCATAATAATAATTTTTACCTCACAGCACTGTGAAATTAACATCCACTATTCATATGAGAAAGATTGGTTTGCGTGGCTTGTCGTCTCTCTCGTCCAATCAGAACACACCTGCTGGGCTTGCCGTCTCTCTCGTCCAATCAGAACACACCTGCTGGGCTTGTCGTCTCTCTCGTCCAATCAGAACACACCTGCTGGGCTTGCCGTCTCTCTCGTCCAATCAGAACACACCTGCTGGGTTTGTCGTCTCTCTCGTCCAATCAGAACACACCTGCTGGGCCTGAACTCAGAGGTAACAACCTTCACCCTAAAAAATGCTGGGTTGTTTCAACCCAACTTTGGGTAAAATATTGACAAACCCAGCGGTTGGGTTAATTTTTTAAATAAAAATTTTAACCCAACGTTTAGGTTAGTCCATATTTGACCCAAATTTGGGTTAAAACAAACCCAGTGTGTCATTTTCTGTGCTGCCTTGATTCTAGGACTCTTGGGTGAATTGATGCGAGATTGGGAGCGTGTTTTTTGCGTGAGTGCTTTTTCTATCTTTTTTCGATGTTGTTTTAGTTTTATTTAAGATATTTGTTATCGTTAGTGGTCTGTTTTGTACGGAGCCCTTAAAGGGACGCGGTGGTGAAAAAAAATGAGTATGGGAGAAATTATTTTTTCCAAATCTTTTTCGTTCCCCCGAGAAACACTGCGTTCCCTCGAAAACCCTGCTGTGAGCTCGGACACTTCCTGTTTGATGTCCCGCCGCCGGTGCTTCAGCTCCGTACGTTAATGGAGCGTTTCATAGTGTTTGAACCTGGACTCTTATATAAAGAAATGCGGTCAGTGCTTCCTTCACTCAACGAGTTCAGTGAAGTTGCCAATATATTCACATAGGCTATACGAGTGTGTTGATTTAACGTGATTTTATTTGAGTGCTGTTTTTTACAACTGTTTTAATAAAGTATTGTAAAATCTCTCTCTCCCTGTCTTTCAGTACAAGTCACCATTAAAGCTGCAGTCGGCAAGTCTGGCAGATTGAGTGGACTTAGGCAAAATGTTGAATGTTTTCAACTCTCGTGCCCCTCCCCCAGTATCAACGAATACCCCCCCACCGAGTGTGTGCTCGTCAGTGCGTGTGCACCACGAACCTGCCCAACAAGTGCTAACGTTAGCTATCCATACCAACACATTTGGGCAAACACACTTAGATTACTAACATAACACTAAGAAATAAAGTAACTGGTTGATAAAGCACAATTACCTGTCGAGAAGAAATGTTGCAAGCTCTGCATCCAGCTTGAACCCAATTAAATCACGTAAATCTCTCCACCTTTCAAATGCCGATCCGATGTTGATCCAGGTTTTATTACGGTCGCTTTCTTTCTTTACTTCTTTCTTTTCAGCAGGTGTTCTCTTTTCCTGTGTTGTTTTTGACCTCCTAGCTCTTGAGGTTAACCGAGGAATTGGAATATTTTCCGCCATCACTCTTCGTTACTGCGCGAACTTCAGGCGTGTGCATGTGATTGTGACGTGCGCGAGGGGTGGCGTGTGCACGACCTGTGATTGACAGTCAGATCTCACACACCCCTGCGCTGATTGGACCCGATGAACCGGGAGCGGTGGATTTTTGCAAAACAAACACGCTCCAGATGGAGTTAGAAGCTCTGGTTTTTTTCTAAAACCACTTTATTTATGCTGTTCTGTCAGATTAGTGTCGATTTCACTGAATATGATCAAAACAATGTTGCCGACGGCAGCTTTAACTAAGGCCCCGTTTACGTTCATGGTTATCTTTAAAAACGGACACATTTCCCTTCGTCTGTGCCCTTCTTTTACACGCAAACGGAGAACTCGCCTCTGAAAACGATTCTTTCTAAAAACTCCGGCCAGAGTGGACATTTTTGAAAACTTTGTTTGCATGTAAACTGATATCAATTTAGTTTTAGGCCGCCGGCGTCACAGATGCGCCAGAACTTGCACCAGTGTCAAAAGTGCGCCTATGTTAAGATCTTCATTTGGCTTTGGTGATCATGGACATTCAGTCGCAGTCGCATTTATGTTGGAGAAACCCTTTACGCCTGTTTGCATCTGCAGATACTCTGCTCTGTCATGTCCAGGTGTTGTTGCTATTTTCTGGATTCTGATTGGCTAACGTGAGCTTCTTGTCACACTGCCACCTACAGGTCTGGCATGCTCTTGACGGCATATACACATGGTTCGTGAAAACTGACAGGTGTGCACGATGTTATTTTAAAAAAACGGACAGGGTGAAATATCCGTTTATGAAAATAGCTTAAGACTACGTCTACATTTATCAGGACACATTTGAAAATGGTGTTTCCGTTTTAAAAACGCTCTCCGTCCACACAGGAAACTTTTGGAAAACGCTTAATTCACCAAATCCTCACTGAGATGATACAGACGGAAAATAAATAATAAAGTTAAAGTTATCGCGCGATTCTTCTGACAGGATCATTTTATTTAGCAGAATATCTCAGCATTCACTGATCGTCCAGGTTTCACTCGTTATATGTTTGGTGTAAACGCAACCGCTCATGTTTGGCAGAAGCTAGTTATTTTAGACTATAAAGTTATAAATATGGGTATTTTCTTACAGAAACCTGTCTTCGCTTCAGACGGCCTTTATTAACCCCAGAGCCGTGTGGAGTATTTTTATGATGGACAGATGCACTTCTTTTGGCTTCAAAGTTTCTCCAGCCATTCACTGCCATTATAAAGCTGGGAAGAGCCAGGACATATTTTAATATAACTCAGATTGTGTTTGTCTGGAAGAAGAGTGTCACACACAGCTAGGATGGCTTCAGGGTGAGGAAATCATGGGCTAATTTTCATTTTTGGGTGAACTATCCCTTTAAGAAAATTTTGCCTCTTCTGTTCTGATTTTTGTTTACTAGTGTGTTAATTGACTGGACAATGTTTTAAAATTTGTAATAAAAGGGATTTTGAATCCTTTTAAATTCTCTCTCTCTCTCTCTCGCTCGCTCGCTCGCTCTCTCCACAGTCGTTACATTCTGTCTGCAATAAAGTAGTGCATGAAATTACAGTTGATTACCTGTCAGAGCAGCTCTCGGCCGGTGTGTTTGTGCGTGCGCGCGCGTGTGTGCGTGCGTGCGTGTGTGTGTGTGTGTGTGTGTGTGTGTGTGTGTGTGTGTGTGTGATGTGAAGGAGTCTCTCAGCTCTCGGCCTGTGTGTGTGTGTGTGTGTGTGTGTGTGTGTGTGTGTGTGTGTGTGTGTGTGTGTGTGTGTGTGTGAGAGAGATGTGAAGGAGTCTCTCAGCTCTCGGCCGGTGTGTGTGTGTGTGTGTGTGTGTGTGTGTGTGTGTGTGTGTGTGTGAGAGAGAGATGTGGAGTCGTCTCTCAGCTCTCGGCCGGTGTGTGTCGGGCTGCTTTAGATTCACTGTCCAGGCGGGTTAATAACAATAAAAGCTATTGGCGATTGTGAACAGAAACAATGTGATTTTCATGATGGAAAAGCGCTCTGGCAATAGAAACAGGCGCTTCTGAAAGAAAGTTGCTGTTCAAGTGTTTATTGGTGATGGGAATGCAGCTCGAGAGGGAGGCTGAAAGGAGTCGCTGTTTGGGGATTAAAACCTTGATAACTTTACAATCAGGACTAATGAAATGTAGAAATGTAGCCATTTCATTCACAGCCGAGAAATAAAGGGTTTGATTGAAAATCTTCCCTCTACAGGGACGTTTAGTGACAGCGATTGAATTGACAAGTCTTGTTGGTTGCTAGCAGGTGTTTTGGTTAGTTTTAGCTCATAATTATAGTATTCAATGTAATATTATTTTACAATAGTTTTAATATGATATTGCAACCACTACTACTAATATCTAATTATTCTAAATGTAATATTATTTTGTAACAATACATTTTTATATTATATTAGCCTACTACTAATACTGTAGTACTAATACTAATAATAGTAGTAATTTAAATATATATTTATATTAAATAATAATAATAACTATAATGCGTTACATTTTCTTTTTAAATATAATAATAATAAGATATTACATAATTGTAGTAGGCCTAGTAGTAATTTCATATTTAAAATGCTATTGTAAAATAAGGTAACATTTTATTTTAAGGTGACATAGTGACACGATACTACATGTACTTACTTTAGTAATAACTGTGAATTATACATAATTACAAATAACTAACCCTGAACCAAATCCTAACCATAACTCTATAGTAAGTACTGATTTGAGTAAGTACAATAAAACTGTTACCTTACTGTAACATACACACTCACACAACCACGCACACTTACTCACAGACACACACACACACACACTCACACAACCACGCACACTTACTCACAGACACACACACACACACACACACTCTCTCTCTCTTTCTCTCTCTGATTGTCCTGGGCTGAAGGCTACGTCTGACTTTTCCTCCCACTGATGGTCTTTGAGTTTGACGCATTGCATATTTGCTGTTTCTTTATAAAGCGTTCTTTATAAAGTCACTCGAAACTTCATGTTCTGGTTGTGTCGCATCATCACGCAGACGGTATTCAGGCTTAAAGCAGACTCTGGGACGAGCAGCAGCTCGAGAATAATCTTTCTCTCCTCAGACCTTCAGTGGAAAGGAAACAAACGCCTCTCGGCCGCGCGCGTATCAAATGCACGCCGCGTCGCGCGCCTGACAACTTTCAGATTTATGAGCATTAAAAGCTTCGGTTGGCATGCATAAGTCATGAGCGCGGGCATATTCAAAGTTAGCGGTAATTCACTGATGTGTCAGAGGTTTTGAGAGACAATGGCTTTAGAGAGCTGGTGAATGCTGTGTAACAGTTTACTGTTTCAATCGGACTGAATTCACTCGGATTGATGAATCTGAACTAGTGTTTACGTGAACGCTAAACGTGATCGGGTTTATGTGTGCGTTTACGTCACAAGCTTTAAATCAGAATATATTTTTGACATGCGCACACTGCACGAATATACAGTTTCCCACTGTTTGCTCATAACTATTCTTCTACACTGGTTCTTTATTTGTTTAAACAGCAGACTTAATATTTATCCATTTCTGGTCATAATTTGGTGTAAATGAGCATTGATCACGAGGTAAAAATGCCCGAGACCAGTCGTCTGTGGATAAATCTGAAACAAGGACTGTGGGATGTTGTCCTGCTCCACTTCACAGGGAAAGGAGAATTATAGAATTACGGGACACTCATTTATATGACACTTTATTCAACAGAAGAACAGCTCGTTCAGCGCGTCACACGTCATCACGCTATTTCTACATCATTGTGTGATGGACCAGCAGCCATACCACCCTGATACCGCCCTGATACCGCCCTGATACCACCCTGATACCACCCTGTAGCCCAAGACTGGTTGCCCACTGAAGCTGAGCAGGGCTTAGTCTGGTCAGTACCTGGATGGGAGACCTTCTGTGAAAACCAGGTTGCTTCTGGAAGAGGTGTTAGTGAGGCCAGCAGGGGGCGCTCACCCTGTGCTCTGTGTGGGTCCTAATGCCCCAGTATAGTAATGGGGACACTATACTGTTAAAGAGCACCGTCCTTCGGATGAGACGTTAAACCGAGGCAGTGACTCTCTGTGGTCACAAAAAATCCCAGGATGTCTTTCGAAAGAGTATGGGTGTAACCCCGGCATCCTGGCCAAATTTGCCCAGTGGCCTCTGTCCATCATGGCCTCCTAACAATCCCCATATATATATATACCAATTGGCTTCATCACTGTCTCCTCCACCAGTAAGCTGGTGTGTGGTGAGCGTTCTGGCGCAATATGGCTGCCGTCGCATCATCCAGGTGATGCTGCACATTGGTGGTGGTTGGGGAGATTCCCCCTTCTATGTAAAGCGCTTTGAGTGCAGAGAAAAGCGCTATATAAATGTAGCGAGGCGGCGTCGGGCCCGCACGAGTGTTATGATATCGGCACGGAAAAGAGCAGCGGTTCTCAGCTCGTTCTGTCAGACGGATGCCTCGGGGTTTATGACAAGGACAGGCAGCGCTAACCTTTCTACCAATCGCAACCTGACAGTTGATCATTCACATGCAAAACGGAGGCATTCACCGTGCGAATCCTTCATTACACAGAGCCGCGCGCCGTTTCCCAGAAGCCTCGGCGTCAAAGATGTGCACTTCTTCTGGAGAGGGTGGCCACCTTTCACAGGACTGATAAACACAACTGTGTCATCTCTGAGCATTTCCTGAGAGTTGGCTTTTTGTGCTCGTTATGAAGCTGGAAATTTTGTGACTGGGGTTTTTTTTCTATTCAGATCCCTCATTTTGACTATGATTTGGCTATACTTGGAGAAGGTCATCATGCTGTTTCTTTCTATATCTCAATATAAAGATATTTCTATATAAAGATAATTTTATCTTTCATAACTCAGTCATTTCTTTAATCAGGCATAGTGAAGGACATACTATTTTGAAATAGTTATAATTTAGCTCCCCTATATAGCCTAATTAGGTAGACTAAGGTGAATCTGACCTCAATTATAAGCACTTTAAAATACTTAAAATCAGACAGAAGACTTCTCTGTGGTCTGTTCTGGCTTAACGTCATATACACACACACACACACACACACACACACACACACACACACACACACACACACATTCATAGGCTATAAATATATACATTCAGTACATTCAATCCAGAAGGGGGCGTGCGCGGTAATGCAACGTTATTTGCTACCAGTAAAAAGCACAGAAGAAGAAGAGATGATTTGTTTACATCTCTCAACCAGTGTTTCAACTGCGGAAAGATATCAATAATCGACGGCTTGAGAAAATTATCTCAATTATCTAAAGAAATGAACCGATGTGAAACGCTGAAAAACCGAGGCATCGTATCGAACCGTCATATTTGTGTACCGTTACACCTAATACACACACACACACATACACACACACACACACACACACACATACACACACACATACACACACACACACACACACACACACACACACACACAGTATAAATACATCACTCGTCCCAGCATATCCGTAGGATGTATCTTTCAAATATATATATCATATATTGTTACATTTTTTATTCATAATTTAGATTATTATTTTTTATTTATTTTATTTATGTGCATTCATTTTTTTTGTGTGTGTGTGCTTATATTTTCATGTTTTATATTTTTTTCGGCTAGATTTGGCTTTCAACTGTTGATATACCGTTACTGTAGTACAGTAAAGTCAAATTTACAATAATCTATGCAATGCCCAACATAATTAAATACAATTCTACCAGATAAATAAACATTTTGGGATTTCTGTAGAGTGTTTGCAGGCTTTGTGGATGTATTGCGACCAAGATGCTGAAAGAAATAGGCTAACCAACGCTGATGCACTAATACAAGTGACTGACGAGAGACTAGCAATCATTTAAATCAGGGGGCTGGAACGCTTCACTGCGGTAAAGATGTGTTGAGAGGTTTAGTTCCTGCCTGGCAGATGATAAGATGCTGTTTAAATGACAGGTTACCCACAGCACATAAATCATCTGATATACTGAGAACAGGGGCATTTTTATTCACTGAATCAACAAGCACCAATTCTACATTTTTCTAAATGTCATAATCATTTGTTTACAAACAAGTATTCAGTACTTCAATGAGATTATTGTTTCTGCCTTAAATTATTACATTGTTTAAATTAATAATTTTTTAGGTAACTGATTTTGTAGATGCATGTACATTTCTTAAATGCATAACTTTAGACAGTTACCTCTGATAACACATCACTCTAAATTGTAATGTGGATTTTCTGTAAAGCTGCTTTGAAACGATGTGTATTGTGAAAAGCGCTATACAAATAAATTTAAATTGAATTGAATTAATTTTTGCCCCAAGCACCCGTTAATTTCCTTGATGGCTCTTTTTCGAAACTGAAGCCCATTTCAAGTGAAGCGATTGAAACATAGCAAAGTCCAAATAAACTTCCTTCGCCAACCTGACGAACTCACTTCAAAATGGTGGTGGAGATTCAGGGCTTTGGGAAGTTTGCGAGTGTATGTTAAACACTCCTTCTGGTTGTTTACGCAGATCTTCTTCTTCTCTTGTTTTTGGCTCCAGAGATGCTGTAGTATTTCAGAAGATCCATAACAGCGCCCCCTACCATATAACACTGAAAACATGGGATTGCTAGAAAAACTCAATGGCGGGAAAAAAGTTAATACCTTAGACTGTAAAAAAAACATGGACGTAGTGTGCGTGACGTCACCCGTGTGTTTCTGAAGAGGGTTTTTGAAGCCCAAAGTGGGCGGAGCCGGCCGTCGCCATCTTGGCAGCGTCACTCCCGGATAAACGAAAATGTTTATCGAGGTGGATTAGCTGAGGTGACGTGACGCTAACAGACAAACGGCTAGTAGTGACATCAGCGACAGTCCACCTGTCACTCAAGTGGCCACGCCCTTAATTATGCACAACTTTAAGGCTTAATATAATTTAAACGGATGAGTTATAAGAATATTCACCCCCTCATAGTCGTCATGAAGGGCAAAATTAGCTTTATAGACCCAAACCACTCTTTGCACCAGGCTGTAAACATGTTTTATTCTGCTGTAAAGTTGGGCATTTTAACATGGGGGTTTATGGGATTGACTCTCTTCTGCAGCCGGTCTCTAGTGGCCAGTCGAGGAACTGCAGTTTAATCACTTCAGTGTTGAATCAAGAGACCGGAAGGTTGCCGTTTGTCTAGACTGCTTGCATTTTTTTATCCCATTCAGGGCCATTCACTCGTTTTTTAAAAGCTAAACTTCCTTTAACTTTAAACATGGTGGACTGTGTACAGCTCACTCAGGGGGAGGAGCTAAGCTAATAGGGCAGATTCCCTCACATCACATTGTGACATCACAATGTATAAAAAACACAAACGACTCATTTTGAGATACTTTTGGGAAATATAAAAAAAGGAGTGGATGTTTGAAATTATAGGGTGGTTAAACACACATTTATGATCAATCAACAAATTAATTTCCATAATAAGCAGGCTACACTTTTTTAAATGTATGCTGAAGAGTACTTCTTTCTCACAATGCCCTTTTGAGCTTGGAAATCTCTCTTTAACATTATAATGATATTTGGACATTAGTGTTACTGTGTGTTTAGCCAAAGATCTGGTAAGGAAAAGTCACTTCCGTATCGAATTCAAGAGAGAGACACGAATATTCCCGCTTGGTTAATACACAGTCCTGGTTTTACTGTGCGTGTTTTCCCGGCTAAACCAACACCAATCCAACAGGGAAGATTGTTACATTTCAAGTCATTCCTATAGCTCAAACAGTAGAGCGCTATGCGCTTGCAACGCCAAGATCATGGGTTTGATTCCCAGGGAAAGCAAGAACTGGTAAAAATGTGTACCTTGAAATGCAATGTAAGTCGCCTTGGATAAAAGCATCTGCCAAATGCATAAATGTAAAATGTAAGTAATCTCTCCTATATATTTGTTATTGAAACTTTGAGGAGCTGTTCGAGATTATTAACGGCAGTAAACGGTGTCATGTGCATCTGAGCTCTGCAGATTGACTGATTGCAAGTGTGTTCATCCTATATTCAGGTGTGTTTGTTCTGTGAGTCTATATCTGGAGAGAATATTCTCCATCGCTGTGGGTCAGTCTCCATGACTACAGCTGTGTGTGTGTGTGTGTGTGTGTGTGTGTGTGTGGGCTGATCCTGATTTATATCTGAGGTAAATTTAGGATTAGCTCTCAGCAGTCATTCTCTTCTGCTGTTTGTGTCTGTCAGGTGTTTCTGGCATTACACTCTGAACATCAACATTCTCCCTTCCTAGACTAGAAGCATACAATATACCATGGAAAAGCATGCAGTTTTTTTTGTTGTTGGTACAAACTGTTTTATGGTGAGATAAATTCATATTTTTATTCAGCAAGGATGCATTAAATTGATCAAAAGATTTTACAAAAGATTTCTAATTCAAACAAATGCTGTTCTTTTGAACTTTCTATTCAATGAATCCTATTTTTTTCAAGTTGATAATAATCATAAATGTTTCTTGAGCATCATAGAGTGATTTCTGAAGGATCATGTGACACTGAAGACTGGAGTAATGATGCTGAAAATACAGCTTTGATCACAGGAATAAATTACACTTTACTGTATATTCACATAGAAAACAGCTTGTAATAATATTTCACTGTTTTAACTGTATTTTTATAAATAAATATAGCCTTGGTGAGTAATATTATTGTTAAAAAAAAATCTTACCAAACTTTTGAACAGTTGTGTATTAAAACTTTATGAATAATAATAATATTAATAATTGCATCATATTTGCATGTTCCAGTGAGTGGTGCTTGGCTGTGCAGAAGTCATTGGCACAATGCTAATATGTCAGTTTGTGAAAGAAAAAATGTGTCCCTTTTTTTTGTCCGAAATCATAAATCTGATCACTTAGCAAAGTAACAACACTTGAGGTCTCACACATTATAGCATATTTCATCACAGTCTGATCTGCTGTTTCACAGTAGTATTTAATAGCTAGTGTTTGGAGTTTGTTCAAATCCATTACCCAAACTATTAGAAATAAAAATAGTTTTAATTGACTTACTTGCATCCGAAATGAAATACTTCCCTACTATATGAGGCTATATGAGAAAAACTGTACGGAAAAATAGTCGCATGTCTGAATGCATAATCTGTGTCCAAACTCACAGACCTCCCTGCTATACTATAGCGAAAAACAGTATGTGACATTCAAATAATGTACAGTATGTGAATTTAAATAATATCAAATAAGTACTAACGTAAGAGAGTATGTGATTTCGGATGCAGTTATTATAGTAGATCACGTGATAATGGGGGGCCTAGGCCCCCTCATTTACATGTCCGGGCCCTCAGATTTCTGATTGGTTTAAAAAAAAACTTTAGGAGGCAAAATATTTTTTGAGTGATTATGTGAATTACACTGCGCAAACCAAAGTAATACTACCCACCGGGTAAAGAAAGGTTGGCTCTCAGTCTCCACAGTACATAAAATATTCATTTTATTTTATTTAATTTTTCATGTTCGCATTTATGAGGAAAAAACAATGTCACGGACGTGTTCTCCGTTACGGACGTGAGCGCTCTGAAAGCGGCAAGATGCTTTAAAACTTTCACAGAGACATCAAACAGAAAGGACAAAACCTTTCTTTAACCTGAATTTCGTTTTGTATTAATTGTATCTTAATTTTAATCAATGTTTCATCAACCAATTGATAAATAAGAAGTAAAATAAATAAGAAGTAAATATAGCAGATAAGAAACGGAGGCGCCGGCGCGTGAACTCGTCTCATAAATGAACCGAAACTCAGCATATAAGGCATAGGCAATACTTGCCTCACATGTCTACTGTTAAAAAGAACAATTCAAAACGAAAGAAAACAGACTACAGACTGCTCTCGGCTTATGTAATCCTGTAATGTGCATTTCTCTCTGGCGCGTTCACTGAAGATCGCGAGTCAGCGTCGTCAACTTCATCTTAGCCGACAAAGAAAACACTTGTTTATTAATAAACAATTAAAATATCTCCGTGCTATATTTTACATATTCATAATCACCGCACCCACCAGAATAGGCCTGTATATACAATTCTGGCTATAAATATATGGGGCAACATATATATATATATATATATATATATATATATATATATATATATATATATAAATGTTGCCCCCTCATTTAAAGACGGGACCCCCCCAAAATAAAATTCTGGCTACGCCCCTGCTATATAGAACCAGCTGTTTTTGACGCTGGAAGTGTGCATATGTAGGCCTGGCTGTTCTGACTATATGTTTCGCTCAGACGCGTTTCTCGTTTAGTTATAAAAAAGACTGTCTTGCAGGTGAGGACGAACATTCACATAATTCTCCTCTTCATTTGTTCGTTCAGACATGATCAAACGAGCTGCGCTGTTAAGGAAAGACTCGCTGACGGCTCTGTTCTGTGAAGGGCGAGATAACGCTGGTACAGTTCACACTGTGTGTGTGTGTGTGTGTGTGTGTGTGTGTGTGTGTCTGTGTGTGTGTGTGTGTGAGAGTCAGTCTGTGCTTGTCAGTGTGTATGAAAGTGTGTGTGTGTGTGTGTGTGTGTGTGTGTGTGTGTGTGTGTGTGTGTGTGTGTGTGTGTGTGTGAGAGTCAGTCTGTGCTTGTCAGTGTGTATGAAAGTGTGTGTGTGTGTGTGTGTGTGTGTGTGTGTGTGTGTGTGTGTGTGTGTGAGAGAGAGTGAGTCTGTGCTAGTGTGTGTGTGTGAGTGACTGTGTGTGTGTGTGTGTGTGTCTGCGTGTGACTGAGTGTGTGTGTGTGTGTGTGTGTGTGTGTGTGTGAGTGAGTGAGTCTGTGCTTGTATGTGTGTATGAGAGAGTGTTTGTGTGTGTGTGTGTGTGAGTGAGTGAGTCTGTGCTTGTATAAGTGTGTGTGTGAGTGACTGTGTGTGTGTGTGCATGTGACTGAGTGTGTGTGTGTGTGTGTGTGTGTGTGTGTGTGTGTGTGTGTGAGTGAGTCTGTGCTTGTATTTGTGTATGAGAGTGTGTGTGTGTGTGTGTGTGTGTGTGTGAGTGAGTCTGTGCTAGTGTGTGTGTGAGTGAGTGAGTCTGTGCTAGTGTGTGTTTGAGTGACTGTGTGTGTTTGTGTGTGTGTGTGTGTGTGTGTGACTGAGTGTGTGTGTGTGTGTGTGAGTGAGTCTGTGCTTGTATGTATGTATGAGAGTGTGTATAAGTGTGTGTGTGTGTGAGAGTGAGTGAGTCTGTGCTTGTATGTGTGTATGAGAGTGTGTGTGTGTGTGAGTGACTGTGTGTGTGTGTGCATGTGACTGTGTGTGTGTGTGTGTGTGTGTGAGTGAGTGAGTCTGTGCTTGTGTGTGTGTGTGTGTGTGTTTGTGTGTGTGTGAGTGACTGTGTGTGTGTGTGTGTGTGTGTGTGTGTGTGTGTGTGTGTGTGTGTTGGGGCAGAGCTGACTGCTACCAACCACGTCCATAGGTGGCGGATAATGGACAACCCTTCAGATATGAAGGTAAGCTGCGAAATAAGCTGGGGGCTCCGTGTGGTGGTCCCCAGTCGAATAAGTAGCCGTGGACCAACAGCGGAGGTCTATCAGGTATGGAGGGACTAGTCGAGTGGCATCACTAGATCCGCTGTTAAAACTCCATTTATGCCAATGATACTCCTCGACATGGCGAGTTCAGTCCGCCATTATCTAAGACTGCTGCCCCCACTGCCCTGTGGGTTGTCTGCCGTGAGCATTTCATCTCCTCAAGACAAGGCCGCGTTGGGGACACGCGAGAGGCAGGCTCAACAAAGGACAGAGACCTGACAGCCCCCTGCAATTCCACCGTCCATCCGGTTGTCTAGAGTTCATCTCCTGCCACTGGAACATGGATTTTGGAGTGAAGCTGTGGAGATAGGGTCTGCGCACCCCTCTCTTCACATTAAATCCATTCTTTGCGCATGCTGTCACTTCACCGTACAAGTCCTTCGGCGACAGGGCAAATGCGACGGGGGTAGGTCTTGGATCAGACTGGCAGCCTCTAGCCTAAGCCCTGCACGGAGGCGGCACAAACGTGATGGTCGCTGTGTGGACGGGTTGGAACAGCGTCCACCTTCAGCAGCTTCTTGTGCGACTGAGCAGCCCTCTTTAGGGTCCGCACTGCTCACCCCCTGCCGGGGGGAGGGTCTAGAAAAGGTGACCCAAACATTGCCTGTCCCCTACACTCCTGGGCGGCCCACCGCAGTCGCCAAGGCATCCCATTACGCGGTCGAAAATATAAATATAATTCTAAACTACTAAACCTGGCTACATGGAACGTACGCACACTTCTTGATATGAAGAATGGAACTGACAGACCTCGCAGACGCACTGCCCTGGTTGCGAGCGAGCTTAACAAGTACAATATTGACATCGCAGCTTTGAGTGAGACCCGGCTCGCAGGAGAGGACTCCCTAATAGAAGTCGGGCAAGGATACACCTTCTTCTGGAAGGGTCTTCCAGAAGATACCCGCCGTCTACATGGAGTAGGTTTTGCTGTCAAGAGCAGTCTGCTCCAGAACATTCCAGAGTCTCCTGTGGGAATCAGTGAGCGGCTGATGACTTGGCGCATTCCTCTTGCAAAGGGTCGCTATGCAACATTGCTAAGTGCTTATGCGCCAACTCTGGATGCTGAAGAAAGCATCAAAGACGTTTTCTACGAGTCTCTCGACGCAGCTCTCCTCAAAGTTCCTCACACTGATAAACTTGTGCTTATGGGAGACTTCAATGCCAGAGTTGGCTCCAACACCATGCTCTGGTCTGGGGTAATTGGGAAACATGGATTAGGCAACATAAACAGGAATGGTCTGCGACTCCTTTCCCTCTGCTCTGGCACAAACTGGTCATAACCAACACAATTTTCCAAATGAAAAACAAATATAAAGCATCATGGATGCACCCCAGATCCAAACACTGGCACCTACTCGACTACATTATTACCCGGCAACAAGATCTACATGAAATCTCTATTACCCGAGCAATGCGTGGTGCGGAGTGCTGGACAGATCATCGGCTGATCAGATCCAGGATACACCTAAAGGTCCGACCCCAACACACTAGGCATCAACCCTCAAGGCGGCTCAACTTCCGAGCGCTAAAATCTCCTGACGTCACTGCTACGTACCGTCGCTGCTTGGCTAATAACCTTTCCTCTGTTTTCACTCATCCCCTACACAATACAGCGGAAAGCGTATGGGCTAATTTTAGCTCAGCCATACAACAAGCCGCTTCGCATAATGGAGAATGATTGGTGGCTTAGGAAAGCCCATGAAATTCAAGGCTATGCAGACACCAACAACTCTCAAGCCTTCTACGATGCAATAAAATCACTATATGGACCCCAAAAACGTAGAATCACCCCTATCAGATCTGCAGATGGTACAATTCTGCACAAGGACAAGCAAGAAATTCTTGTGCGTTGGGCTGAGCATTTTAACACCCTTCTCAATCAAAATTATCCGACTGACCCCACTGTTCTGCAGTGCCTCCCAATGCTTCCACTTGTACACAAGCTTGATGACCCACCCGAGTTCTCAGAAGTCTTCACAGCAGTACGAAGCCTCAAGGACAATAAGTCTGCTGGTCCTGATGGAATCCCTGCAGAAGCTCTAAAGAAAGGCGGGTACCTGCTCACCAAAACCCTCCACCAACTTATCCAGATAGTATGGGCACAAAAAACTGTTCCTCAAGGCTGGAAAGACTCACACATTGTTACCATTCACAAGAAAAAAGGTGACAAGTCCATCTGTGGTAACAGTCGTGGCATATCCTTGCTCTCTGTGGCAGGGAAAGTATTAACGAGGGTCATGCTGTCCCGTCTTACCAAGAGCATCACAGAAAGGATCCTTCCTGAGTCACAGTGCGGCTTCAGGAGGGATCGCTCCACCTCCGACATGATCTTTGTCCTGCGCCAAATGCAAGAGAAGGCCAGAGAACAGAACAAAGACCTGTTCATTGCCTTCATCGACCTGGCAAAGGCTTTTGACACCATTGACCGTCAAGTCCTTTGGGTCATTCTGGAGAAGTTTGGGGTGCCACCAAGATTTCTGTACATTCTACAACAGTTTCATTCTGGCATGCAGGCTTGTGTGACTGTAGGTACATCTCAATCTCCCTCCTTTCCTGTGCAGGTAGGAGTGAAACAGGGGTGTGTACTGGCTCCAGTGATCTTCAACCTCTTCCTGGCAGCAGTCACTCTCCTCTCCCGCAATTCCCTCAGCCCCGATGAGGGCGTTTGCCTGCAGTTTCGTCTGGACAGGAACCTCTTTGACCTTCGCCGCCTGCAAGCCATTACCAAGTGCACTACTCTCACAATTCATGAACTGCAATATGCCGATGACTGTGCCCTCCTAGCCCACAGCCCTACCGCAATGCAGCACACACTGGATGTTGTATGCGCAGTCTATCAAGCTTGTGGCCTACAAGTTAACATTCAAAAGACCGAGATCATTGTACAGACCATGGTCCCTACCCCCACACCCCCTGAATTCTATATTCATGGTTCACCAGTAAAGGTTGTTCAGCACTTCAGCTACCTTGGAAGCATTCTAACATCCACCTGCCTCATAGACAGCGAGATCCAGGCACGCATTAATCTCGCCTCCTCTGCCTTTGGCAGACTTCGAGCTAGAGTCTTTGGTAATAAAGATCTCCGTACTTTCACCAAAGCGGCCGTTTACCAGGCAGTCTGTGTTTCCACCCTACTGTTTGGTGCAGAAGCATGGACCCCCTACCGCAGGCATATTCGGTGTCTTGAGAGTTTTCATATCAGATGTTTACAACGTATACTAGGTGTCACATGGAAAGACAAAATCTCCCACACGGACATCCTCCAGCGCACCAACTCCAGCTGCATGGAGGCAATCCTTGCTAAGCGGCAACTGCGATGGATTGGACACGTTATCCGCATGCCCTCCCACCGCCTTCCCCTGCAAGTCCTCTATGGACAGATACACATCTCGGATTGGGCTTCACAGTCACCTACAATGGCACCGCCGTCAGCAGCGGTTGCACCAACACTCCAATAATGCATCCTAGAAGTGACGTCATCTTCGAAATCGATGGACAGCATAAGAAGAAGTGTGTGTGTGTGTGTGTGTGTGTGTGTATGTGTGTGACTGAGTGTGTGTGTGTGTGTGAGTGAGTCTGTGCTTGTATGTGTGTATGAGAGTGTGTATAAGTGTGTGTGTGTATGAGAGAGTGAGTGAGTCTGTGCTTGTATGTGTGTATGAGAGTGTGAGTGTGTGTGTGTGAGTGAGTGAGTCTGTGCTTGTATGTGTGTATAAGTGTGTGTGTGTCCGCATGTGACTGAGTGTGTGGGTGCGTGTATATGAGTGTGCGTGCGCGCGTGTGTGTTTGTGTGTGACTGAGTGTGTATGTAATCAGCAGTAGTAATTGAGTTCTCTCTCTCTCGCTCTCTCTCTCTCTCTCTCTCTCTCGCTCTCTCTCCCTCTCTCTCTCTCGCTCTCTCCCTCTCTCTCTCTCTCTCTCTCTCACTCTCTCCCCCTCTCTCTCTCTCTCTCTCTCTCTCTCTCCTCTCTCTCTCTCCCTCTCTCTCTCTCTCTCTCTCTCCTCTCTCTCTCTTTAATTTAATTCTCTCTCTTGAGTTTAATTTTAATCA
>CM060629.1:32707237-32814737 GCA_030578275.1 Meda fulgida | reverse complement strand
TTTAAGTAACACTTAAGGGTTATTTCTGCAACACCCTTAAGTTTAAAGGAAACCTAATCTCGATCTTAAAGAAAATGACACTTAAGCTGCTTTATGCAAACCAGACACATATTTTTTGCCCTTTTGAATAAGTGCTTAAAAAACATTTAATCGCTTTCCTCCAAGAACTACGATTTTACTGTAAGAACTAGAGTAATCTGAATTGCTAGAGTGAATGGGATGCATTTATAGATTATTTGAGCTGTGTGTGAATGTCAGCCTGACATCTGCATGCAAGCTTTTGCTTGTGTTTTCAGCCTCCACAGGTGTTCACATTCACACTTCTGTGAAGGACGCTGTGTTTTATCATATAGCGGATACCATGGTAATTAAACGACACCATATAAAGGGTGCGAATGACTTTATTTCCCTCGTCACAGCTGTTGTTGATGGATAGACCATCCCACTGGTCAATGTGACGTCGGAGTGACGTCTTTTCTATGGCATTTTCAGACGTCCAATTTCGGTCCACTGACGTTAATTTTGTAGCGTCTTTTTTCGACGTCTACCGCACGTCTAATGTTGACACCCGTGGGATCTTAGTGTAAGGGCTATTTATAGTCCAAATGTGGTCGTTTGTGGACGTCTTTTCAACATCAAATTTGAACTAATTTTAAATTAAATGTGGACGTGTTTTCTGTACCAGGTATTTACATTTATGCATTCGGCAGACGCTTTTATTCAAAGTGACTTACATTTCATTACACACTTACATTCCTATCAGTTCTTTCCCTGGGAATCGAACCCATGATCTTTGCGTTGCAAGCGCTAGCGCTCTACTGGTTGAGCTACAGCATTATACCTTTGTATGCGTCTCCAGTTATCACCTGCTACTGAGTTTTTGGAAAATGATCTTAAATAATGAATCATCTGTATTCATATGTATTAATCATGTTGAGAACAACAATGTTGATATTTGTATAAAAAAAATATTGCATATTAATCATGTAAATTTCCTGCACCTGTTATAGACAATTGCCCCTTGGGGATAATAAAGTTACCTTGACTTGACTAGACGTCCAAATGAGGTCCAAAAAAATTACCCAGTTAAAAGGTCAAATATGTGCCCAAGTTGGGTCATGGTTGGACGTCCAAATAGTGGACCTAGTTTGGACGTCGAATAGATGTCCAGAATTGTTCATGGACCGACGGACCCAATATACACATGATCTGCACGTCTTTAGTGGGTTATGCCAGAGAATGTCTAATAGAAGAGAATTGGCACTGTCTGGTTACTTCCGGTTTCTGGCCTGACTGCAGTAACACGTCTCTGTCCATGCGGGGGCGCTCTCAGGCGAGTGCAGAATGAATGGGAGTCTATGGGGTTTCACCCCCAGAAATCCACTTTCCTCAGGTTGTAATGTTTTTGTCAAGTAATTTGAAAGTTGCATTCAAAGGGGGGGAGGGGCTAAGATAATACACTTAGCTGAAAATTGCATTTTTAAGTTCACTTATCTGTTCAAAAAATTCGTTCAAAAATGTGATGACGCCACATAATAGCAGGATGCTAGCGTGTTCCGACCAACAACGGCCTAACCTGTAAGAAATCGAAAGGACATAAGTACTCGTTCATTCGACTTTTGGCCTATAATCTATATTGAACTTGCGGAATCAACAATAAAGTGTAAGTTGATTCAACGACAAGCAGGAGAAAGAGATACATTTAGCCGTCTAGCTCCATAGACTCCCATTCATTCTGCACTCGCCCGCGATCACCTCAAGTGGAACTCTAATTGGAACTGCAACCAAAATGATACAACGGGGCTAATAGGAAGTGCCAAGGCTCTCCGTGGACGGGCTCTGGTGATGCGCCAGAGAAACGAGCGCCGCCATCTTTAGAACATCGTCTTTGAACTTCCGTTTTTGCGGTCGCTCTGTATATCTCTATGGCATCGCTGTGCAGGAGTAATTAGCTTTTAAAAAGGATTTACTTATTACAATGATAACTTTTGTTAACTTTACATTGTTTAAAGAAGATGTCTTAACAAATGTCAGTAGACCGGGAGGATTTTAAAACGAGCCGTTCATTCATAAATACGCAAGATCGCTGTGAAAACACAGACCGGAAGACAAAACACACCGAGCGAGCGCTGGAAACGGGCGCGCCACCCGAGGCTGGTGTGCAAGTGCTGGACTGGTGAATGCATAATCAGATTTCAGTCCGTTTTTAGTTGAATATATTAGTTTAGTTGAATACATAATTTTATAGTCGATCTATATAGGTTTTTAATATTCATAAACATTTAAAATAAATAAATAATATTTTATTTATTTAACGTGTTAATGCGCTAACATACATAAATATATATATAGTATGCATATATTCCTTTTTTTACTAAGAATGGTTTGGCTCTATTCTTTATTCTTTTTTTTGTTCTTTATAAATAACTTTTCACTTCTAAATAACTTTTCATATTTATTTATTCATTGCATTAAGTTTAAGAACTCTAATATATACTATATTAGATTAGATAGGGTTAGGGTTTTGCTGGTTCTGCTGGCTCTGTTGGTTCTGCTGGTTCTGTTGGTTCTGTTGGCTCTGCTGGTTATGTTGGTTTTGCTGGTTCTGTTGATTCTCCTGGTTATGTTGGTTCTGTTGGCTCTGCTAGTTATGTTGGTTCTGTTGGCTCTGCTAGTTCTGCTGGTTATGTTGGTTATGTTGGTTCTGCTGGTTATGTTGGTTCTCCTGGTTATGTTGGTTCTGTTGGCTCTGCTGGTTCTGTTGGTTCAGCTGTTTCTGTTGGTTCTGCTGGTTATGTTGGTTCTGTTGGCTCTGCTAGTTCTGCTGGTTCTGTTGGCTCTGCTGGTTCTGCTGGTTATGTTGGTTCTGCTGGTTATGTTGGTTATGTTGGTTCTGCTGGCTCTGTTGGCTCTGCTGGTTCTGTTGGCTTTGCTGGTTATGTTGGTTCTGCTGGTTCTTCTGCTGGTTCTGTTGGCTCTGCCGGTTCTGCTGGTTCTGTTGGTTATGTTGTTTCTGCTGGTTATGTTGTTTCTGCTGGTTCTGTTGGCTCTGCTGGTTATGTTGGTTCTGCTGGTTATGTTGGTTCTGCTGGTTATGTTGGTTCTGCTGGTTCTGATGGTTCTTCTGCTGGCTCTGCTGGTTCTGTTTGCTCTGCCGGTTCGGCTGGTTTTGTTGGTTCTTTTGGCTCTGCTGGTTATGTTGGTTCTGCTGGTTCTGTTGGTTCTGCTGGTTATGTTGGTTCTGCTGGTTATGTTGGTTCTGCTGGTTCTTCTGCTGGCTCTGCTGGCTCTGCTGGTTCTGTTGGCTCTGCCGGTTCTGCTGGTTATGTTGGTTCTGTTGGCTCGGCTGGTTCTGCTAGTTCTGTTGATTCTGCTGGCTCTGCTGGTTCTGTTGGCTCTGTTGGTTCTGCTGGTTCTGTTGGTTCTGCTGGTTCCGTTGGCTCTGCTGGTTCTGTTGGCTCTGTTGTTTCTACTGGTTCTACTGGTTCTGTTGGTTCTGCTAGTTCTGTTGGCTCTGTTGGTTCTACTGGTTCTGCTGGTTCTGTTGGTTCTGGCCAGCTTGACACACCTGTCTGTTCCACATGCTGTCGCCTAGCAACCATTGTCTCCTCGCAGCTGTCAATCATTCTCAGCAATTGCTTCTCATCTCAAAGGCCTGAATCCATCAAGCTCACTCACACACGGGCCATTCTGCATTTCTGACTTATATTTCGGCTTTTTCACGCTTAGTTTGCAGGTTTGCACCGTTTGACGCATTACTTTGTGGTTTTGCCAAGCAGGAGATGTTGACTAAATAGCTAAATAAAATAATTTTAATTGTGCCAATTTTTTGTCTTGTGACATTATTGTCATCATGACAGTTGAACACATTTCCTCAAATTCTCAAAACCATAATCTGTATGTTTAATTTTGTAACACTTATTATATAATTACTATTATGATCTCAAAATTATAGACTAATCTCGACTAAAAACACATCGCTTTAACCTGACATACACATAACACATTATCATCAGTGAAATCAGTTAAATGATTGTTAGGCTGTATAAAGGTCAGCTGGAACCGGGACACTTATAACACACGAAAGTTTACTAAAAAGATCTTAAGACAATAACCAGTTGAACATGCACTGTAAAAAAAATTCTGTTCAATTTACGGTAAAATACCGGCAGCTGTGGTTGCCAGAAATTTACTGTATAAAATATGGTAGCAACATATTAGGTTTTACAGACTTAACTTAAAATTTACAGTGATAAACTGTATTTCATTATCTTATAATGTTAATACCAATCTCTTTAAATATTAATATCTGTTTTGTACCATTATAATACACTGAAAACCAACAATTTCAGCAGTGATGAGAGTCACATGATCAATCAAAGCTCATCACAAACAGCTTTTTTACAAGAAAGTTTATATTATAATGCAGAAGCTGCACAGTGTCATTCACACAAACATTAAACACCATCAGGGTAACACATGAATTAAAAATGCAATAAACATTAATTTAATAACATTAAACGTAACATAAAACTCTAATGTACATAACTGATTAGAAAAAACTAAGAAAACTATGAAGAAACAGTTATTTCAACAAAAATACATCAAATGTGAAGTGTCATGCAAGGAATTGTGGGAATGTCAATTTACTGTTTTTCACTGTAAATTATACAATGAGTTGTTCTTTTTCACTTTCAAAAACTGTAAATTCAATGGTATTTTACAGTAAAATTACATTAAATGTACCATCAGATCTATCAAAGTTATTTACCGCATATAGTAAGGAAACTTTCTGTTAATCAAGTAACAGTTTTTCACTGTAGCATTTTTACAGTATTTTACTGTTAAAATCACAATCATGTATTTTATTTTTTATTATTTTATTTAATTTCTTTCATTATTTTTTTCTTTCATTATTTTATTATTAAATCTCACTGGTACCAATGTATGTAGACATTAATTAAAATAGCCTAAGGCAACAATAACCAGTTGAACATGTATTTTATTTGATTAAATTACATTTTATTTAATTTTATTATTTGTTTCTCACTGGCACCATGCCAGCCAATATTTGTAGAAGTTATTTAGAAAAACCAAAGGCAACAATAACCAGTTGAACATGTATTTTATTTTATTAAATTGTATTTTATTTTATAATTTGTTTCTCACTGCCACCATGTCAGCCAATATTTGTAGAAGTTATTTAGAAATCTTGAGAAAATAACTCGCTGATTTTTTTTCTCACTGGCACCATATCAGGATGTGAATATGATTTTAAGAAAAGAAAGCCACCGCGACTGATGAAACTGTAACTTGGCTGAATATGCGTGTTTAAAGCATAGACATAATAAATACATAGACGCCCTATTGGCCGCTGGAGCGTACGTCAACGGCGCCGCCATATTGGGGAGGGCAACTTTCCCATCCTCTCATACCGGGAATTGAGAAAAATGTCTGTTTCGTGCTGCCTGCGGCTGTAGGCCTACAAATCGCCACACAATTGAAAACAGCTTTGAGGAATTACCTTTCCCAAGCAAGAACAAACGTTTGTTTTTGGTTCTATTTGGTCATGATTTAATTAGTAGGCCTAATAGTAACATTCAGAGGATAAATTTAAAAATACTACTGTTATTGTGTCACGAAATGTAGTTTTAATAGTTTTTCAGTAGACAATGTAGTTTTTTAAAGCTCAAATATGTGGTTTGTTTATAAAGATAGCGCCTATTTAAAAATTTGATCTGCCGTTTTCGGAGTTGTAAGATGCGATCACCGGGCGCTCAGCGCTCGTCTACACCGCCTGGAACTGCCGAACCTCGGCCACTGCTTCTGACGTGTGCCGCTGGCTCGGATGTCTCTAGTCTAGTGGTTAAACATGAGATATAATTTGTCTTGTGTATATCTAACGGGCAATCTTTGGTCTCATTAATCTATAAATGGTTCCCTGGTAAATCGTTTTGGCTGAGGGCAAAGGGAAGAAAGGGAAGTTTCATAACTTTATATTTAGGCTATTTTAACGTTGTATCCTGCTGTATGTTTGACTGAAGCTACTTCTGTTATAATGGCTATTACTGATCAATAAAACTGACATTTAACAAAGAGTTAAATATAAGTCACTATTTAAATTCTTTTTTTATTGTGTATATTCTGTAATTTATATTTCTCATTCTATTGCTATTATTATTATAGTATTATTAATAAACTATATGCTATTATCAATATTTTATGATTGTATTATTGTACTTATGATATTATAATTATACTATTCATTACTATTTTATTTGCTGTATACTATTAGTTTATTTTTTGACTAAACTATTTACTATTACTTCTCACTTTATGTTATATTTACTATTTGTACCATAACATTATGTATTATTATAAAGGATCCATCAGTTATCTTTGTTATTGCTAAAATCAGGTCAATCACAGAAAATGCTTTTATCCACAATGAGAAAACTTAAATTATATCTCAGAATTGGGGTCTTCCCCATTCTTATCCAAGAATAAAGAGCCAGATAGGCCTACATGACAAGCCTGAGCTTTGACCATTCTTTAAAAAATATATATTTTACAAGTCTAACTATGGGGATTTTAAACAACTAGAGATGGAACTTTTTGTACACCGCATACAAACCACTGAAATCGGTTGATAAATGTAAAAACAGTTTTTGTTTTTATCCAGAAAAAAATGCAGCTCACCCGTTTACTTGTATTTGATTACAGTGCAGTCTTGCCCTCCGCAAAATGGCGGGCCCGTTGAGTATCGCAGCAACGCTCCAAAGTGGCCAATAGGGCGTCTGTGTATTTAGTAGTCTATGGTTTAAAGAGGCTATATGCGTTTTTCTAACATTAAAACTCGCGACTGACACCTGTGGCCAAAAAACAGAACTGCCCCTCCTTTCTGCTCGCTCTCGCAGCGCTCGTACGTGCACACTTCACAAGTCATCTGCTGCAAGGAGGCCAACATTATGTTTACAGAGGTAAGAACAGTCACAAATCAAAATCCATTGCGCTGCTGCGAGTGTAGGCTACTTGCTGACAAGCGGTGGTGGCAGAGTGATCTGAAACGTTTAACATGAACCCGCTTGACGTCACATCCGCAGACAGCGCGGGAAAATCCGACCCGACAGAAAATAGGAAAAATAGGATACAGTTGCACCCACTGTGAGCGGACAAGTTGCAGTATGCTCAACAGGAGATGTTTGAGTCATAAATGGTCAAATAAAAAGGCTATTGTTACGTTTATTTTGGGGAAAAAGTTCCATATAGCCCCTTTAAAGCCAAGACTCCCTTCAGGATTCAGCAACGCTTCTCTGGGATCGTTAGGCTACAGTGGCTCTCCTGCAGAATCATGAATCACGACGTCTCTTCAATTACAACTTTCCCTGAGATATCAACTATTCTAGTTTTAAAGGATGGATTATACTTTTTTCATTTTTCATTTAAACTTTTTATTGCCTCTTTAGTTACTTTCTCCTACTGTTTAAGAATGTTAAAATGTGTTTAATTATTTTGGGCTTGTCCATTTTAAATTTTTTATTATATTACATTATATTACATTATATTATATTACATTATATTATATTATATTGTATTATATAAATTATATAATATTATATTATATACCGTTGTTGTTACATACATAGGCCTATGCCAGAGCATTTGAGTGACAGTCAGAAAAGAATTTAGGACATTAATTTTTATTTATATAATTTTTTTATATTTAATATTTAATTATTTTATTCTTTCATTATTCTATATATGAACTCCATATAGTAACACCATTAAATTGAGAGCTTGAATATCTAGTTTTGTAGAAGCTGATAAGAAAGAGGAAACAATCCCTAGTTGGAATATTTTTTTAATAATTAAATTAAATGAATGTATTTTTTGCCAACATTTTAGGACCCGAGGCAGATTCCTGGTTCAATCTTCGTCAGCTCAGCAGAAACGCTCACACACACTCAGGCAAGAGTCGACCTACATTACACACCTATAGGACTACATTACACACCTATCGGACTACATTACACACCTAAAGGACTACATTACACACTTATAGGACTACATTACACACCTATAGGACTACATTACACACTTATAGGACTACATTACATTACACACTTATAGGACTACATTACACACTTATAGGACTACATTACATTACACACTTATAGGACTACATTACACACTTATAGGACTACATTACATTACACACTTATAGGACTACATTACACACTTATAGGACTACATTACACACCTATAGGACTACATTACACACTTATAGGACTACATTACACACCTATAGGACTACATTACACACTTATAGGACTACATTACATTACACACTTATAGGACTACATTACACACTTATAGGACTACATTACATTACACACCTATAGGACTATATTACACACTTATAGGACTACATTACACACCTATAGGACTACATTACACACTTATAGGACTACATTACACACCTATAGGACTACATTACACACTTATAGGACTACATTACACACCTATAGGACTACATTACACACTTATAGGACTACATTACACACCTATAGGACTACATTACACACTTATAGGACTACATTACATTACACACTTATAGGACTACATTACACACTTATAGGACTACATTACATTACACACCTATAGGACTATATTACACACTTATAGGACTACATTACACACCTATAGGACTACATTACACACTTATAGGACTACATTACACACCTATAGGACTACATTACACACTTATAGGACTACATTACACACCTATAGGACTACATTACACACTTATAGGACTACATTACACACCTATAGGACTACATTACACACTTATAGGACTACATTACACACTTATAGGACTATATAGGACTACATTACACACTTATAGGACTACATTACACACCTATAGGACTACATTACACACCTATAGGACTACATTACACACTTATAGGACTACATTACACACTTATAGGACTACATTACACACCTATAGGACTACATTACACACTTATAGGACTACATTACACACTTATAGGACTACATTACACACCTATAGGACTACATTACACACCTATAGGACTACATTACACACTTATAGGACTACATTACACACTTATAGGACTACATTACACACTTATAGGACTACATTACACACCTATAGGACTACATTACACACCTATAGGGCTACATTACACACCTATAGGACTACATTACACACTTATAGGACTACATTACACACTTATAGGACTACATTACACACCTATAGGACTACATTACACACTTATAGGACTACATTACACACCTATAGGACTACATTACACACTTATAGGACTACATTACACACTTATAGGACTACATTACACACCTATAGGACTACATTACACACTTATAGGACTACATTACACACCTATAGGACTACATTACACACCTATAGGACTACATTACACACCTATAGGACTACATTACACACCTATAGGACTACATTACACACCTATAGGACTACATTACACACTTATAGGACTACATTACACACTTATAGGACTACATTACACACCTATAGGACTACATTACACACCTATAGGACTACATTACACACTTATAGGACTACATTACACACTTATAGGACTACATTACACACCTATAGGACTACATTACACACTTATAGGACTACATTACACACTTATAGGGCTACATTACACACCTATAGGACTACATTACACACCTATAGGACTACATTACACACCTATAGGACTACATTACACACTTATAGGACTACATTACACACTTATAGGACTACATTACACACCTATAGGACTACATTACACACCTATAGGGCTACATTACACACCTATAGGAGTACATTACACACCTATAGGACTACATTACACACCTATAGGGCTACATTACACACCTATAGGGCTACATTACACACCTATAGGGCTACATTACACACCTATAGGACTACATTACACACTTATAGGACTACATTACACACCTATAGGACTACATTACACACTTATAGGACTACATTACACACCTATAGGACTACATTACACACCTATAGGACTACATTACACACTTATAGGACTACACATTACACACCTATAGGACGGAGAGTTTGATGGGCTGTTTTTGCGGCTGGGATTCAGATGAACTGCTGACTCAGTTATTGATCACAGATCTGAGATGTGCTTCAGGAAACAGCTGGAAAACGCTCATGCAACCCTGTGCTCCTGCGAGTGCTCGTTTACTTCATTAATTACGAGTCTGAGGAGTGTGTGTGTCTGCTGTGGGTACAAAACATGCGGCATTCGCAACACGACCTGTGGAAATTAAACTCACCGTAAACACACTTTTTTACACTCTTACTAGTTTATTTAATGTGTGTATTTGGTTCGCAATGTTCAACAATGGTTCTGGTTAAGATAATATATTAACTCCAATAACATCATTAAGTTAAGATGATGCAAAAAAACAGAGAGGATCACTTGCTGAAATATTTTATTTTTAATTTATTTTTGCACTATGTATTAATGAAATTAATGAAGTTGATGCTAAAAACTGAACTGAAAAAAAACCTGAAAACTTTTTTTATTTTATTTGTGCACTATATTTTAATGCAATACAATTAATTCATACATCTGATTATGGTCATCTATTATATGATTTAAAGTTAACATATTTTGTTTAAAATTTATTAAATAATAATGTATTAACACCAATAAAATATTGAGCTGCAATAACCTGCTCAGTTTGTAGAAGCTGATGACAAAAAACCCAACAAAAATCACACACTGAAATTTTATTTTATTTATTTATGCACTGTATTGCACCCCTGATTATGGTCATATTTTGTTCAAAGGTTAACAGAACAATTATTAACTATTATTAACTGCAATAACACTGTTAAATTGAGCTTTAATTTAATTTTATGTACTATATTTTAATTAAATGCAATTATTTTACACCTTAATTGCACCTTTATACCATCATATATGTATAGTTTATTTATTTTATTTTATCTTTTTTTAAGAATATATATATATATTCTAAAAATCATATTCACACACTATTTATATATATGTATATCCTAAAAGTAGTATTTAAAAAGTAGCAAAAATGCTAAATGTATGGTAATTTTTTTTTTAATGCAGCCTTTCCATAAAAAAATAAAAGCGTGAATAACACGGATCCCCTGCTGTAGCTGAGGCGGGTGCAGTGATGACCGGCTCTGAGTGATGATTATGTCAGAATCTGACGTCCATCAATGGCAGAAGGAAAAGCTGACAGAGAAGACACACATTATCAGTCCTTATGTCTGTCACCATCGTGTCTCTGAGCCTTACATAACAATATGATTGAAAAGCTTTGAGTGCTGTGGCGAAATCAGACTCTTAACCTTGATGTGTATCATTCAAAGAAGAACAAATCCATAAGTGACTTTATAAAATACCATCCTCACCTTCAAATCACGTGTCTAATAGACTAAAATTAGTGTGATAGCCCACTGAAGCAGGTCGCCATACTTTAATGTCACGGTAAACTCAGTATATCTTCTGGACTCGCTCCTATCGTCCCTTGAAGCAAATGTTTTGCTTTAGCGATGCCTACTGCAGCAGAAATGATGCATTATGGGAACTCGGCCATTCCCTCACCTGGCCCTTCATTCATTCTGCCTGCAAATTCAATTTCCCTTGGATCATTTCCAATTTATCCAGCGCTGAGATATACACCAGTCTTAGCCTGCCAATGCATCTTTTCAAGGACACACACACACACACACACACACGCCAGTAAACGAACCCTCAGATTAAAAAGACGCCTTAAAGTGGGTTGTTGGCTACTGAAAGTTAGTCAACTTTTAAAGAACATTAACATTTAGATGGCCTAACAGCCGTGGCCTAAAAGCCATGAAAGAGTGAACTGAGGCTGATACCGTAAGCGTGCACGCGCACACACACACACACACACACACACACACACACACACACACACACACACACACACACACACACACACACACACACACTTTAGGCTACGTCGACATGAAAATGCCATTTTTAAATGTATCCGGATTCGTTTAAAAAACGCTCTCCGTCCACACTAGCGTTTCGGTGTGGATGAGAAACTTTTGGAAAACGCCTGAAAATTCACCTTTACTGCGCATGCGTAAAACCTCACTGATGATACAGATGGAAAAATAAATAGACTAATGCAAAATAGGTCCTGCAAAGATGACAGAATGTACTCACATTTGCTGTCCTGCGATAAAACATGAGCGGTTGCGTTTAGACCAAACATATAATAGAGAGCGAGTGAAACCTGGACGATCAGTGAATGCTGAGATATTTTGCTAAATAAAATGATCCTGTCAGAAGAATTGCGCGATAACTTTATTATTTATTTTCCGTCTGTATCATCTCAAGCTATGTTTACACGGGAACGATCTGAAGAGAAAACGCGAAAGTTGCGTTATCACTTTTTATTCTGCGTTTAGAGCGTTATGGGGGGGAATCTGCGTGCATATGGTGACGCAGAAGTGTGTGAAATTCGATGTAGTGTGCACTCCAGGTGGCGATGTGAAGCATTGACACACAACAACACCAATATCTGATAATATTTTGTGCAACTGCTGAAAACACTCTTGTGTGTTTATCAGAGCTGCGAGGGCAACTTGAAGGTCCGCCGTATGGAAATAATCCGACATGTTGGTTGTTATGTTCCTGTACTGGCGCACGCCTGTGACGTAAACGCGTACGCGACGAGAGCCACCGCGAGCAGATTTGCGTTTTTACCGTTTAGACGGGAACGCGACGGTGGAGCGTTTTTAAGATTTACACTCTGGAGGGAGGTTTCACTTTTTTGCGTTTTTAAGCCCCAAAAACGCCGTCGCTGTGTAAACGAAAGGCACATCCGATAAAATATTTGTACGTTTTCACCCGAAATCGTTCTCGTGTAAACAGGGCCTCAGGGAGCTTTTGTGCGGTTTTACGCATGTGCAGTAAAGGTGAATGTGGCAATTTCAGGCGTTTTCCAAAAGTTTATCAAGAAAAGTCGTAAAACGCCTGAAATCGCCAGTGATTTTTAACGAAAACGCCGTTTTCAAGTGTATCCGGATTATGAGGCTGATACCGTAAGCGCATTCACACACACTCGTTCAGCTCTTGTCTTTCACACACTCATCTCTTGTCTTTGTGTGGTTGTGTAAGTCTTGTTTGAAGGCGTGTGAGAGCCCGTGAGTGTGTTGGACAGCTCTGGATGATGGTAATCCCCGGGGCAGGAGCGACGGCACAGTTCACGCTGACAAACACCTCACAGAATCAATCATGAGCAAATCCCCTCTAACTGCAGACGCTTCTCTGCGAAACTGCTGTGCTTCTCCTTACATGAGCGTCTGGAGATGCTGGAGTGGCAGATCTTTGGCTAAACACACTGTAACACTTGTTTTGATGGCCAAATATCATTATAATGTTAAAGAGAGATTTCACGATATACCCTTGGCCTTGTGAGAAAGAAGTACACTTCAGCATACATTTAAAAAAGTGTAGCCTGCTTATTATGGAAATTCATTTGTTGATTGATCGTAAATGTGTGTACACAAGCAACCTATAATGGTAAACATCCACTCACTCATTTTTTTTATATTCCCCATAAATCATAAAGTTTATACATTGTGATGTCACAACAGCCCCGCCCACTTCTGGTGAGGGAATCTGCCCTATTAGCTTAGCTCCTCCCCCTGAGTGAGCTGTACACAGTCCACCATGTTTAAAGTTAAAGGAAGTTTAGCTTTTAAAAAAATAAGTGAATGGCCCTGAATGGACAAAAAAAAATCCTGTTTTTTTGTTGTCAGAGTTTCCGAGGCAGGAGCTGTAAAGGCTCCGCCCTCTTCTGGAAATGGGGGCGGGGAGCAGCAGCTCATTTGCATTTAAAGATACACACAGAAAAACAGTGTTTCTGCTCACCTCAATGGGCTTTTACAACATGGTGTAATAAATGATCTGTGGGGTATTTTGAGCTGAAACTTCACAGACACGTGAGCCTTATATTACATCTTGTAAAAGGTAAGAGCTAAATGTAATGCATTCTGACACTTAATTGCATGTTATTACAATAAAGCAAAATAGTTAAAAGGTGTATTAAATGCAGAACTTAAGAGAATTTTTGACCCACATATCCAGGACATCTTTATATGTATTTTCATGATTATTTTGTCTTTGAAATAGTGTATTGACGAATAAACTAAGAATCATTTATGATATACTTTAATGTAATTTCTATTGAAACCTGTAGGCCTATGTCATGTATTTAAACACATTTGTAATCGCACATTTATTATGATAAAGTTGCAATTTAGAAGATTTAACACACTTTTTAAAGTAGATTTTAAAGTAATATCAAATAACACACTACAATTAAAATGATAATCAAGTACTGTATGTGCTTTGTTAGTCAACACATCAAAACAAGAGCACGACAAAAGATTATTCAAACATAATTATTTAAAATGCACTTTAAAGTAAAACTTGTATTGTATAGGAAACAGACTGAAATATAAGTTATTTATAGAATTTTTCTTCTTCTTTCGAGTCAATTCTTTTCACTAAAAACAGTTTGATTTGTTCACGATTCATAAATCACATGGACGACTTTTATGTGTCCTTTCCACAGAAAATAGAACGTCACGTGGTTTTGGAACAACATGAGGGTGAGTAATGATTATTTTTTGGTGCGGATTCCATTAAACCTGCATTAGCGGTCGTTTGTCAACATTACGCGGCAGCGCTGTTTATAATACTCAGTTCTGGCGGTGTGTGTGTGTGTGTGTGTGTGTGTGTTAATAAATGCACATATGTTGCTGGAGCTGCCAAGTTCACATTAGACTCGGGTCCATCAAACACTGTTACCAAACAATTTCCCGGGAACTTGAGCACAGCGTGTGTGTCGCGCGCTCTCGACAGACACACACACACACACACACACACACGGCTGTCTGACTCCGTTTAGCTCTCCGTCATCTGCGATAAACGTGCTAAAAATGACACAAGCACGTCACACATGATCATCAACACAAACACTGTCACTGACATCAGAGAGTGGGTTTAATATGGAAATGAAGATTGTGCATTTCATTAAAATCTTCAGATTTATTCTCGCTTCAAAACAAAAATAGATTTATTTAGTTATTATTATGTTGGCTTAGACTTCCTCAGTAGTGACTGTATAGTCAAGTCAGCTTTATTTATATAGTCGTGTTTTATACAGTACAGATTGTATCAAAGCAGCTTTGACTATATAATATTAGCTACACATGTCTTTATTCCTTAAAGCTCCAGTCTGTAACTTTTTTGGGTTAAAATTATCCAAAATACATTTTTGAGCTAGTAGCCTACATAACCAGCCAGTGTTCAAAACTCTCTGCTTGCCGTAGCTCGATTCAAACCGGTTAGCTGGTAATACTGTTTTTAACATAGACATAATAAATACACAGACACCCTATTGGCTGCTGGAGCGCACGTCAACGGCGCCGCCATATCAAGGAGGGCAGCTTGCCCATACCTCTCATTATGGGAATTGAGAAAAATGTCTGTTTCGTGCGCTGCTTGGGGCTGTAGAAGTCGCCACACAATTGAAAACAGGTCTCGGGGAATTACCTTTCACAAACAAGACTGAACAGTTTTTTCTGGTTGTATTTGGTAATTATATAATTAGTAATAGTAACGTACACCACGTGCAAACCACTGAAATCGGCTGATAAATGTAAACATTATTATTGTTTTTATCCAGGAAAACCGCAGCTCACCCGTTTACTTGCATTTGTTCACAGCGCAGTCTTGCCCTCCGCAAAATGGCGGACACGTTGACGTATCGCAGCAACGCTCCAAAGCGGCCAATAGGGCGTCTATGTATTTATTATGTCTATGGTTTTTAATACCAGCGGTACTGGTGGAATTCGAGCATGTCTTTGCGTCATTACGTCACATCCGTACACACAGGGGTTAAAGTGGGCCGGAACGGTCCAGAACTGCGTTCCCGCACCTCAGATAAATTAATAAATTCATTAATCTCAACGAATCTCGCTGGACCGACCGACCGACCAACCTCTAACCAACCTCCCTTCCTCCCCATTGAACGCGAGCGATTACAAATGCGTGAAATGCACTCACGGTGGTTGAGCGCGATAAAGTTAGTTAGGTTCGATATTTCGCCGGACATTTGTTTTCCCTAGCCACTGTTCTATAGGGTCGGCAGTCTTACAAAGATATCAATAGCAGGATTAGTTTTAACATTATGTAATGTATATCAACATTATATACGTTCAAAATCACCTACTTGCATTAATGCTGCATATTTATACCTGAGAATGTTTTGACGCGCTCAACAGCGCATAATGCTTGAGGGAACGTCTGCCAATTCCACCAATTGCGTTAAATGTAGCCTATAATTTGTAGGCTATTATTTATAATTCCAAAGCTTGTAGAAGGGTCCTATTGGAAATACTAACCTGGTAGCCTTGAGTAAATTAACTTATCTAAGAAAATGATTAATAAAACATATAAATATCAGTTGATCCTATGTTTACTTTCTTCACTGACACACTGCCCACTGACATGGTTTTAAAGCTATTTATTATCCAGTTTTTTGGCCTTCAAAAGTCTTAAATTGCACATTTGTAGGTCAGGGAAACCCAAATTTTCTCGGGGGAGAAATGCCCCTGAACCCCCCTAACCTCACATTTAAATGCACATGTCCGGGGCTGTGGATGGTGATGTGGGATGGCTGTAGTCACGTCTGTACACAGTCACATCTGTACACACAGTCACATCTGTACACACAGTCACATCTGTACACACAGTCACATCTGTACACACAGTCACATCTGTACACACAGTCACATCTGTACACACAGTCACATCTGTACACAGTCACATCTGTACACACAGTCACATCTGTACACAGTCACATCTGTACACATAAAGAAGAGTCTCGGCTACAGGCTATATTGAGTGTGAGGATGTTGGAAGCAGGGGCGAAAATTTCATCTAAATTTTGGGGGGACAATAAACAACATTTCTCAATAGCAATTATATTATTTACAATACACATATTTTCCTGATATTTTAGGGGGGAGCAGATGGGGGGGTCTGGTCCCCCCGACCCCCCCGCGATTTCCGCCTATGGTTGGAAGTGGAGATTTATAGCCTTTTCTCACAGCACTTGATATAATTAAACGTATTAATTTAATGGTGGATCCAGAAAGGTTCAAACGACAGTCACCAGCTGGAGACTCACCCACTGTAAAACACAAAAGACTTCGGACTTCGGAGTGGCTAGAGAAAAAAAGAGACTGCATCCGGCCCATGCGAACACAAGGATAATATCAGAAGGCTTTAAATGTCACGCAATGCTGATGTTGTTAATATGAACAATTTGAGAACAAAGTAGGCCTATAATTTGCACGGTTTGACGTGATACGATAAGCGATCGTTTGATGTAATCAGCGTGATTTACTGCAATGCTTTTTTCCCCTTAGTTGGTCAGAACAAAAGTGGATGTTACTTGTTCAGACATTTTCCGGTGAAAAGTCTTATGTTGGTCATACTTCCAAAAAGTATAATCTGTGATTGTGAATGCCAGCATCCACACCGGCTGACAGCACATTCTCCTCAAAACATTAATTCATCCGCGCTGTGCCGTGCCGAGACACAAACCACGTAAAGTTGATCATTTCTGCAATTGCAGATTTCGAACAGAGATGGCGACAAAGAGGAAAAACTACAGACTGCAGCTTTAAGAAACTTATAAAGAAATATAGTCATGTTTATTCTGTCCCACTTAAACAGCACTTTTGATATTCTATCATTAGTTCTATGTTGTGTATTTGGATTAGTTTGTGTTCTGGGACGGTGATTTTGTCTATAATAATAACAATAATAATACATTTTATTTAAAGACGCCTTTCATTGGCACTCAAGGACACCTTACAAAATTCATAAAAAAGACAGTAAAGAATCAATCCAGTACAGCAACAAATATTAAATGACATAAAGATACGTTTTAAGTCGAGATTTAAAAACTGAGAGACTAAAACTGTTGCGAACTTTTAGAGTTCGATAAACGGGGAGCAGCATGGCCAAAAGCTCGTGACCCGATAGAAGTTCGAGTGCGTGGCAGAACAAGCGTAAGTGCAGAAGCAGATCTTGTGTATATGAAGAAGATCTTGGAAGATATGGAGGAGCCAAATTGTTAAGTGCTTTGTAAGTTAAAAGTAAAATATAAAAATGTACACGGAATTTAACTGGGATTCAATGCAACTTCCGTAAAACAGGAGAAATGTGTGGGAAAATGGACGTTTGGGTAATGACTCGAGCTGCAGCATTTTGTACTAACTGTAAGTTATGAAGAGATTTGGAAGGAAGCCCATAAAACAAAGCATTACAATAGTCGATTCTTGATGTTACAAGAGCATGCACAAGCGTGAGTGACCGGACAGGACGCAGACGATTTATATTGTGAAGATGGAAGAATGCAGAACAGGGAACACTATTTATGTGAGATTCAAAAGACAGTTGTGTCAAGAATGACACCCAAACTTTTAACCTGATTCGACAGAGACACTTATCTATTACCATAGAAGAAATATTCAACTTACTTATTGTATTTTTTGAACCAACAAGAAGAATTTCTGTTTTACTGCTGTTCAATTTTAGAAAATTACTTGAAAATTATTTTTTTAATTCTCTATAAGTGTCTTTTACCTGTATTGTTCATGTTCATTCAGAGGTCAGGAGGAAATGACATCACAGATGTGCTTGTACTGTGAGCTGATGGTGATCTTTGAGTTCGCTGGGACTGAAGGACCTCCAAGCTGCTTCTCCAAAATCATTTTTATTCCTAAATATTGAATGCATTTTCCTCCCGGAGTCTGTTAAATAACATATTTTATTCATAATACAGTTTGACATCATTCTCATCATCCGTGGCGGTGTTTATGCTGCTCAGACGAGGGCGAGAAACTCCTGTTTATCAGATTCTTCCACAAGATCAGATCGATTGACATTTACAGCCAAAAGAACAGTAGATCAATACCTGAGGCCTGCTGGTCACATGACGACGCCTACGCTAGTGTTGATGTTTTAATAACACTTCGCTTTGACGCTGTAAAACAGGTTTTAAATTAATAAAGCACAACAGATGCCCAGGGTGTGGAGAATAATTCAGGCTGTTCTAAATCAAAAGAATCTGTGGGATATTTTCCTATTTTATCCTCCGCCAGAAAAAAAACATATTAATGGATCATTTAGAAAAGTATTACGGGTTGAGCAAACCCTTAACTTACACTTTAAATTAACAAAACTAATCATTTTAATACCGAAAGACTGTAAAAATGCTACTGTAAAAACCTGTTAATTGGTAGATTCCCTTACTATATACATTCGTTACGTGTAATTTTACAGTAAAATACTGTTAAATGTACAGTTTTTGGAAGAAGAAAAAAACTATTAATCTTATAATTCACGATTTTGATTTTGTTTTTACAGTGTAGGTATGAAACCGTGATGATATTTGCCTCAGCAAAAGCTACTTTTGATGACTAATTATTGTTTCCAAACGGGTTTCCCAAACACTATCCCAATATTGCATTGATTGGGTAAACGGTCTTGCTATATCCGTGTTATTTTAGTATGAGTGAGATGCTATTTCAGTTTTCTAAATATTTATTTTATATTTGCTGTTTTCATTTTAAATTTAGGTCGGCTTAGTAATTTTTTTTAAATATCTATTTTTTTTAATTCATTTTTAAGTTTTAGTAATTTCAAAACACCAATATGAAAATGAGAAATGTTGTGTTGACACCTAGCTAAAATAAAAAAAGTATCACAGTTTTAGTTTAGTTAACTATATTAAACCTGCTATTTTATCATATATGCACGCCTCATCTAATAAAAATGTAAAATCATTATTTAATGCAAATTTCTTTCTTTAAACAACCAAAGTTGAAATTTTAAATGCTCAAAAAAGCTAGTATTTAGCTGACAAAATATCTAGGGAAAAAAAGCTAATGTGTGAAAAGGTTCGATCAACAAGATCAATGCATCATATAATCATCTAATAAAAGCCCGTGTGGATTTACAGCAGCAGTTATCAGAGATTTAATGTTGCACAGTTTGACTCTTAGTTCTTCGGGCGTCCCGCCAAAAATGAAGGTAAAAAAGTGCCAAGAAATATGATGGAGATTTATAAGAGATTGAGTTGATATTTCCAAAACACCTCTCTTATGATTAGATGTGCTGTCTCCAATCCACTTTGCATTACAGTGTTCATGACAGAGTAATTACTCTAGTGCTCAATTTAGACTGATTGCTTTATTGATGAAGTCCTTTAACATGATTACATGAGCAGAGTAATTCAAAATAAACACTTGTTATTGTTTTATGGTGCTTCTCTAATTGTTGATACACTTTATTATTGTTATTGCTGTTGTAAATAATTCTAACACTTAATGTGTGTGTTACACAGATGTTAAGTGCTCCCCAAAAATAGCTATTCAAATATCCCACAAATTGTTTAGATATTGCATATGAAAAGGCAACTGCTAATTACTGCATGTTTCATTATGTTCAATATTAAATTCTGGCTAAATATTGGAGTTAATATAAATGCCACTAGGGAGTTTGTGATTTCAAATTAAAGGAGAAATAAGGGAAATATTTTCAGTGTTTGGACTCTTTTCATGTCTCTTCTCCCTCTTTTGCATATATATTTGCAACTCTGTGAAAATGTGCATCTCACTCTCTTTTTTAATGAAATACTGATGAAAAAGCAAATATTCACCTAATATTCTGTGTAAATTTAATACTAACGTTGAGAAATGCTGAAGGAAAGTTTTAAAGAGGCAAATTCTGCCCTTTTATAAAGTCTTGATGTTGTTTCAGGCTCTACTAGAACAGGTTTTCCTGCTTGAATGTTGATTATTCTCCTCATATTCTCCATTGTTGCGGCTCCTCTCTTCCCAGTCTGCCAGTAACGCTCTGGGCCGGGTTTCCCGATAGCGATGTATCTGAGCTCTTAAGAGGCTCTCTACGTGCAAGGTTACGAACGCTCGCCGCAATTTCACGCGCGTTTCCCAAAAATGCACTTACCATGAACGCGCGAGAACGCGTTCTACGCGCTACTAGCGTCGCTGTCCATTCGCGAAGCGCTGAAATAGAACCTTATATGGAATCGTATTCTGAATGTTTAACCTAAAAATCGTCATTTGTTGTGGATTCGAAATCAAGACAAGTCTATATGGGTATAAAACACCTATACAGGCTGACAAAATGGCTGAACAAAAACAAAAAATCAAGAGAAGAGACCTTTCAAAAAGATCAAATTAATGTCCTTTTAGAGGAGATAGAGGGAAACAAAGATTTTATTTTTAACAGATTTAAAGGACCCCATACAAATAAGGAAAAACAAAACATCTGGAAGGACATTGTCACATTGCAAAATAACTGCAACTGTTCAGAGATCAGGGAAGGAGGTCCGCAAGAAATGCCCAATGGCTGGTTTTTAATTCATCCCTATTTTGCCCGGTCTTTAAAGCATATTTCCCAGATTACTTATTTTTATGATTTTTGTTTTTTGTTCATTCGTTTAATTTAGATGTGTAGGCTATTTCTATTTTTTCTTCCCTTTTTAATTATTTAATTTATTCATTTAAACAAAACGAGTACAACAAAGTGTACAATAAAGTACAATCAAAACCTGTATATTATACTTCCGTTGCAGTGTAATCTGTTAAATCTAGATGAAGTGTAATCTGCCGGACTCATAAATCTGTCTTTTACGATGCTCTTGGGGATTTACGATTACTCCAGAGCACTCGTAGTTCTACGAAGATTTTCAAGTGCTACTTAAGTTACGATGCTTTGGGGGAAACAGACCATAATATTAAGATCAGTCGTACGATCGTTTTTACGATCAATTTAGGCTTACGATGGTTTTGGGAAACGCAGCCCTGGAATGTGTTTTCTGAAAGCATCGTTCCAACAAACATTTGCAAATAACATTGCAAAGTTGTGTGTTTGGAACAGTAAAAGCCCGTCAGCATCCGATCAGTCTCTGCGCGGTAATTTGATTAAATGAAATACATTTTTTTCATATGTTACCTCGTTAATTCATCTGACTCATCTGAATATTTTAATGATATCTGTGCATCATTAAATGTGAGCGATTGTTTGTCTATTCTTTTGAACGGAAAATAATGTCAGAGTCGATTAGAATTAAATTAAATACAATTTATTATGTCAGGTAAATGTATCACAATTGCATAATCAGATCAAAGATAATCGATACAAACATCAAATGCTCTGGAATAAAGAGAGAAGATGCAATACCTTGACATTATAAAGTGCATGATGTGAAGTGTTCTGCTTACACGTGCACGCGCTGGTCTGGGTTACAGAAGCGCGAGCCTCTCTGCATCTCATTATATAAACAGAACCTTTCTTTTATACGGAAACTTTTGCTAACAATGAGAATTTGCATTCAGAGGTTCATACCGTTGAGAGCAGGAGACCATTTGCCTGGAATACACTCTCATTTGTGTGCAATATTTCTCTTATAAACTTTATTACCTTTTGTTTTACTGCTTTGGGAATGAGACCTTGTATTGTTTCAAATGATATGAAACGTGTAATAGCCTACTGAATGATAATTATTCACATTAAACTATATAGACTCTTGGGTGAATTTCAGGTGATCTCAGCGTGAGAGAGACAACATGAGGTGAGTGATTCGGGGATGCTAGTTTCTCAAGAGTCAAATGTTCATTTCCAGGAAGGTTTGTCCTCTCGGGAGCGATCGCTCCTCTACTACTGTCCGGCATTCCTCAATGCTTACAGCGACAGCTCTCCCGAGGCTAGAAGCAGAGTTTCTGGTTTGCATGACAAAAAATAAGCAAGCTGACATTCAGTGCAATCTGTATCTTTTATTTAGAATACATACAAATGTCATTTGCGTCTTTTATTTTGTCAAGAGATTTACAGCGTTGTTTGTTTTTGAAGAGTGCGCATGTGTGAACGAGCTCTATTGTGTAAGAACGAGACTCGCACGGGATTAGTATTATCTGGGGACCACGTGTGATTTAGAAATTACTAAATTACTATTCATTCATCTCCATCTAATCATTCTTTTTGTTTTTGCTCTTCTGTTGATTTTCAGCTTTCTCTTTCTGCAAATGTTGTAGTTGGTGCTAGCAACATGACCCAGCACCCAAAATACTATCAAAACACTCTAACGCCTCCATTCTTCGCGAAAGATGAATAAAAAGGCGCGCATGAAACAAAAACCTTGAAAAAATTATATACGATTCCGCCAAATCACAGAGATGCCGATTCGCACAGGACTAATATTACCTCAGGACGTCGGAGTTCGGCGAAATATGGTTGGTCATTTGCGGGGGAATTTTTACTTTACAAATTACAGACATGGCCGATTCACACGGGATTAAGATCACAGACGACCTCCGCAATTATTACACATGACTAGAGGTCACCAGGTAATGCTGATCCCGTGCGAAGAGGGCTTATGATTGAATCTGGAAATAAAGCACAATTACTGGGGGGGAATAGTCCTCAGATGCCATGGCCATAATTTATAGAAAAACATCTAGCATAAGTACTTTATTTCGATAGTCCACTTTAAACATGACTAACTAAGAGACTTTAAACTACATGTCAACTAACTGTCAGTATTAGTAGACTGTTAGGTTAGGGTTCGGAGAATAATTTGATTTGTAGTTTCCGAGTTACTGATAGTCAGTCGAATATCTGTTGGGAGCATCACAATAAAGAGTTAGCAGACATTAATCAGACAGTCTACTAATACTCTAATGACAGTTAGTTGACAAGTAGTTGCAAAGTTACTTATAGTTAGTCGAATGTCTAAAGTGGACTATCGAAATAAAGTGTTGCCAAATTCGATCTCAAACAGATTCATTAAAATAAGTTTTTACTCCACACCTGCGTGATATTACTAACCAACGTGGCTGAACATGCGTTAATATGGTGTCGGGAAACAGTCGTGACTAGCTAGTTAATTTCTTCAATGATGCAGCGAGTTATGCTGTTATACGGGAAACACACTCCAGTTCACTTCCTGTCTCTGAAGCCCCTCCCTCTGAAAAGCACACTGTGCTCTGATTGGTCGGCTGGATCAGTGTGTTGTGATTGGTCGAGAGCTTCGAGTGTGTTTGGGAAATGTCCCGCTCTTACCATAACCACCAGTTTAACACACTACTAACTAACTCAACCAGGCCCCGCCCCTTTATTCTGCGTATGAATTATTATAATGAGGAATATTGTGACGTGTTTGTTCCCTACAATGAAGGCGTTTCAGGAGTTCAGAAACACTGACACTGATGCAGAGAAGAACTCAGAGCTTTTTCATGATCGAACAGCAACATTACACACTGAAGAGAGATGAAGATGTGAAGAAAGCAGAATAGCTCCTCCAATTTAATATCTTACTTCCCCAGTGCCACGACGCAGTCAGCAGAGACGTTTCAGGATCAGGAGGTTGATTCCTCTGTGGTTTGTGTGAAGTCTCTCATTGTTAACTGTGAGCAGTCTAACAAGACCATCGAGAAGCCATGAGGTCAGAGTTCACTTGATTAACCTTGTGTATGTGTGTGTGTGTGTGTGTGTGCCTGCAGATGATCTGAGCCACCAGAAACCTGCTCTAGTGGACCATTATAACAGGATCAGTGTTTCACAGGTGTGTTCAGAACATTATTGTGCCATAAACACATCATCATCATCATCATTATGTGTAATAATAGTCTATCATAATTCACTCGTCTGATATTAACCTAAGATGTTCATGCTGCTCTTGTGTCATTCAAACTTAGCAACCTTAAGCCTATACTGTAGCTAATCTGTTATGAAAATTATTTAAATTATGAACATGATAAAAAATTTGCTAAACAATCGGTTTCGCACGATCTCCTGCGGTCCTTCTGTTTTCTGATTAATACTGTTTCATCAAGTAAAAGTCTTTTAGTTTCATTGTCCTTCAGCTCGTGTCTTTCTGTTTCAAATCTGCACTGATTTATATGAAGAAAACATAAGAATAACTCGATAATGTTAGTAATATTTCAACTGGACTTGAGCAGCTTCGGGCAACTGCCCATATGCCCTTCTCGACTCACGTTGCCCTTCCAAGAGGGAATAAATAAATCGTACAATGATGCAGAATTTCACGTAGGCCTAGATAAAAAAAAAATTGCAAAGCCTCATTCACTTCCATTCGGGCACCGAAAGTGAAAGTCAGTATGGGCATAGACATAATAAATACACAGACACCCTATTGGCTGCTGGAGCGCACGTCAACGGCGCCGCCATATCAAGGAGGGCAACTTGCCCATACCTCTCATTATGGGAATTGAGAGAAATGCCTGTTTCGTGCGCTGCTTGGGGCTGTACAAGTCGCCACACAATTGAAAACAAGTCTCGGGGAATTACCTTTCACAAACAAGACTGAACAGTTTTTTCTGGTTGTATTTGGTAATTATATAATTAGTAATAGTAACGTACACCACGTGCAAACCAGTGAAATCGGCTGATAAATGTAAACGTTATTATTGTTTTTATCCAGGAAAACCGCAGCTCACCCGTTTACTTGTATTTGTTCACAGCGCAGTCTTGCCCTCCGCAAAATGGCGGACACGTTGACGTATTGATCATATAATTTTTACAGTGTATGAGCCATAAAAGCCTAATACTCAACAACAAAGCATTTGTTGAAAGATCATTTACATATTTTGACAAAAGTACTATATTACTTTGACTATTATTTCATATGTCAGGCTTTACAGGGTTATAGCATCTATTCCTCACACAAGTCTAATTTTATGGTGCTTTTCTAGGTCAGTTTTAGACTTTTTTTTTTTTTTTTTTTAAACTCAAGTCCCCATTTATCTTCATTAAAAGAAAAGCCCTGCCTGACATTCATCTAAACCTCATCTCCACTTGTGTCCCACAAAAGAAAGAAAGTCACATGAGTTTGGAACAGCACGAGGCGTAAATGATGACAGCATTCATTTCTGAGTGAATTAACCCTTTAATGATGCCATTTAGCGTTAAATACAGTGTGTTAAGCATCAGTGTTAATGTCTCTGTCTCAGTGTTACAGCAGGAGCTCTTCTGGAAACCACTGTTTCTAATGGCTCAGAGACAAAGACTTCCAGATGATGATGTATTTTCTGTCACGGTCGGACCTGTTCTTGCTCTTAATGTCCACTGGAGCTTTTCCAGAACCCGTTGCTCTGTCCTGCACTGACAAATGGAGCGAGCGGCTTTTAACACGGATCAATTCTTGCTTTCCACTTCCATTATGGCTGCGTTTTAAGCCTGGAGAGAGAGACTCAGCGGATGAAGATAGAGACTGCAGTCGCACCTGCCATTAGTCTTAAAGCAACATCACAATGTCCTTCACACAAAAGAGCCATTTCATTTGATCAAAATCACGGCTTTATCCCTAAAGCACCAGTCCTCGGATCATGAATCTTCATCTTCAAGATCCTCTTTTCATACTGAGTTCATATCTGGTGAGATCGTTTTTTTTTTTCTAAGTCAGATGGCCTTTTTATTATCAAAATAATATATATAAAAAAACATTATTTGCAGCTATACAGAGTTTGAGAGAACCTTTTTTTTAATTCTTACCCAGTCATTCACATTTTGAGAAGTCTCCTTCCCCACACATAGCACAGATATTTCAAGTCATCTAGTCAAAGATGGTAGGAGCAATGTTTTCATACATGCTCTGAAGTTTTTACGGGCAAATGAATATGCAAAATTCATGTTACCCTTACTTTTGATCAACTCTAACTATAATTTGCAAGACCAAAGGACTTTGAAACAAGTGGAGTTTTTTAGTTGTGTCGATGTTTTTTTGTCATAATCATGCTTTTCTCATATACTATTATTAGCAGTAGCAACACCAGAAAAATGTGTGATATGGACCAAAATATTGTCAACGCATCAGATTATTTGGTGACAATTCAATAGATGAAGCTGCAATCATCCAGCAATTCTTCATTTATATACAAAAGGGAGTCAGTAAGATTTTTAAAAATAAGTTTCTTCTGCTCAACATCAAAAATAGTGAAATATTGTTGCAATGTAAAACATGTTTTCTGTGAACATATAAAGTGTAAATTATTCCTGTGATCAAAACTCATTACTCCAGTCTTCAGTGTCACATGATCCTTCAGAAATCAGGATAATATGATGATCTGATGATCAAGAAACATTTATGATTATTATCAGTGTTGAAAATTCACCCATTTCTGAAGAATCGGTGTCTTGTTATGAATAATCATGGATTATGAACACTGTCTGCACGGTTCATTGGGGAATCAATGTTATGTGACTTTGCTGGAATTGAGCATCTTTTATTCATATTGATTTCTGCTGTTCTGCTCAATCATAATCTCTGATGATCTGAGAAATGAAATGTGACATCAGCACGGCAGAAATAGATCCTCTCCTGTCACAACCACTAATAGTCTCAGAGGTGATTGTAAATCCGTGAGATGGCCTGTGTGTGTGTGTGTGTGTGTGTGTGTGTTATTTCATCCTGCAGATCACATTCCCGATGCCTGCTTTCTTCTCGGAGGTCTCAACGCCAACTTTTCTTCTGGTTTAACACAGGCCGATGCAGTAAAACATCTCACCGAGAATTTTTAGTTTCGTTTATTTCGGTCAACTTCACAAGAAAACTAATTACAAACAAACATAGAAACGAAAATTAAATTATGGTGTAAAAAAAAATAACAAAAAAGTTGTTTAGGCTTATTGCGCCGATCCTTTTTACATTTCATTTATTTTACTCACCACTGGTTTGGTTTCTTTTAATCAGTTTCTATATGTGCCAAACAGTGAAATCATAATGAATTAATTTAATAGAGCGCAACAGTCTGATTCTGAATAATTGATAAACATTTAAAGTCAGCCCTACTGTGAGCTGCGAGGATGTTCATGTTGAAGCATCAGCTAATTATAATTAATCAAATAATTTTCAGCAGCATTCCTGATGAAAAACTACATTACCCACAATGCTGAAAAGTCTCATACACTCTCAAAATACTTCAATATTTTGCATATTTTGGAATATGGAAATAGACATTATTTCATATAGATTAGTCTTAATACTGCAAAACTTGTGAAATTAGTCAAATGTATGAAAATACAACTAATGCAAATTAACATTTGTTGTATTTTCATACATTAAACTATAATTTAATTCAACTGATCATTATGTTTAATTTACACAATAAAAAACTTTGTGGGTATTAAGTCTTCACTGAACATATTTTGAATATTTAAAATATTTATATAGGCCTATAACATTTTTATTTCTAATTGGTTATTTAACATAGCCATTAAAAAAATTCGGGGTCAGTAATTATAAATAAAAACTGAAATTAAAACATTTCTCTTCATCAATGCAGCAGCACAACCGTTTTCAACATTGATAATAATCATAAATGTTTCTTGAGCATCAGATCATCATATTATCCTGATTTCTGGAGGATCATGTGACACTGAAGACTGGAGTAATGATGCTGAAAATTCAGCTTTGATCACAGGAATAAATTACATTTTACTGTATATTCACACATATGTACACATAGAAAACAGCTGATTTACACTGTAATCATATTTTTATCATTTTTACTGTATTGTTTTGATCAAATAAACGCAGCATTGGTGAACAGAAGTCTTTCAAAAACATGAAAAGTAGCCTATTACCAACCCCAAACTTTTATTTATGTATTTTATAAGTGATTTAAAATGTGTTACTTTCAAATGAAACGAACCGATTCAACTGAACATTTCCTGATTAAACCAAAATGTTCTCTTTAACTTTCAAAAGAAGGACAAATGTAATAGATATTATTTCAAAACAAAGCGATTATTGTCACCATAATCACTATTGTCACAAAATAGACCTAAATCTATTACATTTGTCCTCCTTTTGAAAATGCAACACTTGTTAAAACATTATTTTCAGAATTTCCTTTTGAATACTTAGAAATCACCAGAACTTTGGAATAACACAAATATGTTAAATAAATAAAAATGCTCGCTCTCAAAAAAATAAATGTCAGATTCTTCAAAGAAGGAGGTTTCCACGTGACCTCAACCTTCAGTCCGGGAATTATTCATGAAGAGCGGATCATGCACTGCTTCTGCTGGATCAGCGGACATTTCACATTCCCTTTCAACAGAAACCACAAGCACGATCTCAGAAAAGTGCGTATCTATACCACGAACTTCATTTCTCATACCATTTATACGCCAAAATGTTTTTTTTTTTTTTTTGCGTGCATATTCTACGCACTGTAAACCCTTTGGTATTACGCGCCATATCATATGCACGCAAAAACTATGATTAGCGCATAAATGGCACGAGAAATTAAATTCGTGGTATAAATACGCAGTTGAGAGAGAGAGACAACCATTCATTTCTGACACTATAATAAAGCCTCAGTTAGTTAGTCGAGTGCTGATACAACAAACTTTCATAATAACCACAGTCTGGATTTCAAGATTTCAAATTAGTCAGTCATTTTGTCCCTTAAAACTCATCTTTGATCACCAAAATGACATATTAAAAATGTTTTTTCTTCTTCATGCCTGAATATAGCTTCAATGTAACTTGACACCGCCTCATTTAGTATGCCCGGTTCTATGAATATGCAAATGAGCCCCGCCTCCACTCACTCAGAGATCCACTGGTTGACGATCACACGTTGATCTGATTGGTTACAAGGTCGTTTGTGACGTCAGAAACACCAGCGATTTAAAGCGTGTTTTTGAGACTGTCTTTGGTTCACTGCAGTTTTAAGCAGAAAATACTGTCGACTTATGAACTTACACATGGTTTAAGCATATTAAAAACACATCATAGACATATAAATAACTTTAAAGGTATAACAGCAATTGAACTTGAGCTATAAAGCAGCTCTGGAGAAAACAGTGATGTCATCATCCAGCTCTCATATAATAATGTCAGTGCAGTCAAATCAATAATATTGCTGATGAATATATATTATAAATAACCACGCTGCAAAAAAATCGTACTTAGGTGGTACTTCGGCACTTTGATTTGATCGAAGGTGGTACTTGGCCTGAAAAGTTTGAGAACTCATACAGGTGAAACTCGAAAAATTTGAATATCATGCAAAAGTTTCATGTATTTCAGTAATTCAAATTAAAAGGTGAAACTAATATATTTAGTATATATAACTATATATACATATGCATGATTATACTTTTCAGAGGGCCGACATTTCTGTATTTAAAATCCTTTTTTTGATTGATTTCATGTAATAAACATTTCACCTGTATATTTATTGTAAGCATGACATTAACTTCTCAAATACTGACCTGGGTAGTTTTGATGCTCTTTTCAGATGTCTTAAAGGAGTAGTTCCCTTTTTAAAAGACTTTTGCTGATAATTTACTCCCCCCCATGTCATCCAAGATGTCCATGTCTTTCTTTCTTCAGTCGAAAAGAAATGAAGGTTTTTGATGAAAACATTCCAGGATTTTTCTCCATATAATGGACTTCAATGGGGTCCAAACGGTTCAAAGTCCAGATGAGCGTTTCAGTGCAGCTTCAAAGGGCTTTAAACGCCACCAGACGATGAATAAAAATAAAAATAAAATAAAAAAGTTTAAGTTTTATAAGCACAAACGCTCACCTTGCTGTGTTCTGTGAGACCTTTTCAACGTAATTGCGTATTACGTGACGTCACGAACGCGCATCACAGAACAGAGCATTTGTGCTTATAAAACTTAAACTTTTTTATTTATTTTTGAAATGACGCTCGTTTCGCTAGATGAGACCCTTATTCATCGTCTGGTGTCGTTTAAAGCCCTTTGAAGCTGCACTGAAACGCTCATTTGGACTTTGAACCGTTTGGACCCCATTGAAGTCCATTATATGGAGAAAAATCCTGGAATGTTTTCATCAAAAACCTTCATTTCTTTTCGACTGAAGAAACTTAATCCTTTAATAGTTATTCGTCATTCAGAAATATTCTCCAGAAAAGAACAGCACGTGAAAGTTTGTGAAGATGTAGACGGGTAAACCAGTCATTCTGGGAAACGGGTACATTAACTATAATGTTAACAAATGAGGCCTTTTTGTGAAGCGTGTCAGATTCTGTCCACTAAATACGCCTAAGACTTCTGCACAAATAGATCTATAAATCTGATCTCACCACTGAAGGACTGTTATGTGAACAGCAGTTTGTGGTTCGGCCTCTTAATGGACCGATATAGACTCGGATGTTATTGATTTCTCTCTCATTATTAATGTTCATCGGTTGAGACTAGATGTTTGTCCACGCAACAATTGTCATTTCCCTCCTTCAGACTCACTCACGACCGGCCCTGTCCTCATGACCTCTCTCTGCCTCGTTAGTACAGTCAGAAACTCATATTCATGATTCTCAAACAGACACTTCGGAATATACTGAAAATCCTGAATAATTAAGATTTTGTATCCATGTGAAAATATTCATAGCATGTCCTGGAATAAAGGAATCTGTGACTGATTTTATATATATAAAAATTATATAAAACAGTTTCTTAAGCTTTGGACTGATTCAACATGTTAGCCAACAGCCAATTGACTTTAATTGATAAAAATAAAAGTAGCCTACATTTATTAATTGTTTCAAAATGTTCAAATATAATACAGTAATATATAATATTAACAACAATCCAATATACAATCAAATAAGAATTATTTGAAGGTTCCTTTTATTATTGTGATTTTACTTTTGGTCTCCAAAATAAAAATGTAGTATTTATTCATAAATTATAATTATATATTTATTATTATTGTTTATAAATTATTATTCAATTTTTATTTAGCAGTACAATAGTATTACTATGACATATTACAATTCATTTTTATAATTTACAATACTAATATTTATGGCTGTCTTAATTTATTTGCATTCAAATGGTAAAACAGAGCTTTTATTTCTCTCTCTCTCTCTCTGTCTCTCTATATATATATATATATAGTCAACTTTTCACTAAAATGTGATGTTAATGACAGCAATATTGAGGACAGTGATTCTGTCATGAAAAAGTAATGCATTTTACACAAATAATGAATGAAAATAAAATTCAAAGTTTTTAGTGGAACATTTGATTTGACAACTTTACAAAACAGAGACATTTCTGATGACCTAATAAAAAAAAAGAAAAATTATTTTCTTAAAACTTGTATTTAATGCGATCTTATTTAAACGTGTTGCCAGAAAAAAAGTAGTGAAAGAGACAGTAAAATAATGCTTAAAGCTATTATTATCAACCCTTTAAAAAGCATGAGATGTAACATTTCAGTGTAGGAGAAAGAAAAGCTCATAAACTCAAGCCTCACACAGAATCAGAAGAGCACAATAAAGCATGCGTTTATGATGAGACTCGCTATATTCTGTGTTTTGACCTCATATGAGCTTCAGACTTAAATCGAGTCATTGACTGAAAATCATACCCTAGTGCATCAACACGTTTAATATGCAAATGCAAGTTAGGGTTTATTCAAAGTAAAAAAAAAAAAAAAAAAAAAAAAAGTTAAAACAGACTATTGGACCTTTGTTTACAAGAAAATACTACACTGCAAAAAAAAAAAAAAAGATTCTACAAATTCTTTGTCAGTTAAGAAACATTTACTTATGTATTAGATATTACATTATATTAAGTCAAAGTGAAAAACGTATCAAAATTTTACTATGAAATACTACAGCGCTTTACTATAATACGACTCACAATACTGAGTTTCCATATTAGGGTTTATTCAAAGTAAAAAAAAAAAAAAAGTTAAAACAAAATAGTCTTTGAGCTTTGTGTACAAGAAAAAACTACACTATAAAATATTGCGAAAATCTTCTTTTTTTGCAGTTCAAATATCTACAAATTCTTACTTTTACTTATGTATTATATATTACATTGCATAGATATTAAGTCAAAGTGAAAAACTGATCAAAATTAATTGAGCGCTTTACTATAATATTTATTTACTTGGAATTCCAACTCGCAATACCGAGTTTCCAACTTGGAATTCTAAGTTGGAAACTTGGAAGTTGGAGTCAGAATTCCTAGTAAGAAACGTGGAATTCCAAGCCAGAATTCCAAGTTGGAAACTCTGAGTTGCGAGAAATAAAGTCATGTAACTTCTGTCTGAAATGTTTTAGGTCAACTATCTTTCTAAATGTTTCTACTTGTTTCAGACTCGCAATTCTGAGGTAAAAAAAAATTAAGTCAGAAACTTGCAATTCCGATTTTAAAAAGTTAAAATTGTATGCTTAAAACAAGAACAAATATCTGCAAGACTCAATATCTTAAGTAATTTTGCTGAAATGTATCGTGATTTAAGTTTTTTTTAAATATATTTTAATAGAAAAATCTTTCACAATTTTTTGTGAAATTTACTAGCAATTTCTGAGTGAAATTGTTTCACAGTGTAAATGACACGGCACATTTAGCATCATAAAATAATGTAACCAGTGTGTTTTTCATCCGCAGCGTCTCACGCTGATGATGTCACTCACTCATCCCGTAATGAAGAGCTGTCAGGAGTTTTACGGTCCTCGTTAATTACAGAAACTCTCGGAGTGCTCCAAAAGTTCATTTATCACAGCCTGTGTCTGAGTGACATTTAGCATCGTGAAATGACAGACACACTTGAGCTGAACGCTGACTCTCGTGTGTGTGTGTGTGTCATGGCTTACATGTCCCATCTCTCACACACACTAGGTTCCTGAGTGCACACTGAAACTACACACACACACACACACTGAAAGACAGTCGGTCTGTCATCTCAACACATGAGACCTCAGATACAGAATATCTCTCCAAATAACAGAACAACTTGAAGCAAATTCACAATCTAACAGAAACATTACACTCTAATAATAGAATAGAAATATGATCCTCCAGAAATCACTCTATGATGATGATTTGATGTTCAAGAAAGATTTATGATAATTATCGATGTTGAAAACCGTTTTGCTGCTTCAGATTTTTCTGCAAATTGATGCAGAATCGAATTGATGAAATCGTTTGTAACATTATTAATGTCTTTACTGACACTTTTGATGGTTTTAATGTGTGCCTGCTGAATAAAAGTATGAAGTGAATCTTCCTGGCCGCTAACTTTTGAGCAGTAGTGTATATGAAATTATAGTCGGTGAGAAAACCAAAGATCTCGTTTTACATTTACATGAACATAAATCATTCGTTGTGTAAAAACTCCTTGTGAAAGTTATATGGCAGTTTTACAGAAGCGGAGGCAGAGATCACTGTTAAAAGTCAAGTCACCTTCATTTAGGCTTTTAACGATACAGATTGAATCAAAGCAGCTTTACAGTGAAACACAACGAGACCTTTTATACATTAAACCAGCCACAGTTTTCCTCCTGTCCACTGCCACCAGCTTAAAGGTGCAGTGTGTCCTTTCTCAAACAGAACTGGCGTTTTTCAAAAAGCTCCGTTATTGGTTGGAAAGATAGAAGGCCCCGCCCCCAAACTCACGCCATTGGTTGAGACAGAACTGATGCGTCACAACCTTTTGAAAACTCAGTTATTGGGGAAACTAACATAAACGGACTAGCTGAGGCAGGAAAAAGTATTAAGTGTTTATCACAAATAAACTTTTAATATAAATATATATATATATACATTTGTTATTTTGCAATTTATGTACCTATTTAGTCTCTTTTTTCCCTCTCTTCTCTCATCTCTCAACAACCTCACCATTTCTCTGTTAATTTACTTTCTTCCCTTTTTTCCCTTTTCCTTATTACATCTTTGATCATTACTATTGCTATATATATATATTGCATATATAATGAGCATTGTTCTACATATATATTAGGAAACTTATAATAGAGATACACACACACAACAATTTTACACACACATTTCACATAAATATCTGTACATCATTTTTTTGGTTTTATGTGTTTTGTATTGATGGTGTCGTCTAACTGTGATCTGTCTTGTGTTCTGCTTTAATAAAAATAATAATTAAAAAAGTGTTTTTCACAAATCATTGTCTAACTCTTTCTCCGCCAGCGTTTTTACAACAAAAAGATGAGAAAATGAAGACTAGAAACACGCATAAGCGCTGCTTTTATCACTTGATTCTGCTCTTTTTTGCCTGTTTTTATCTTCAGAAGATGCGTGATAATAGCACATCCTACCGTATAACAGTGAAAACACGGAAAAGACGGAAAATTGCATCAATGTCGGGGAAAGAAAGAGATAAAAAGTCAGCAACCAAACAATCTAGTGACTTCTTTCATTGTAATCACTCACAAAACGTTCTTCCTGGACAAAAGTGAAAGTCGTTCTGTCTCAACGATGATATTGGGATGATATTGAATTTTTCTCTAAGATGGATTTGAAAACAAATAAATTGAGCCGAAATCGAGTCTGTGAGCAGTTTCCCTTGGAAATGCCGAGACAAGAACTAATTTCTTCTATCTGATAAACATTAATCAGAAGCGCACCTCACATCACTATATGTATATTACTCCCACAACATTAGCATCCATCAGACTGCAAAATATTAAGTTCAATATCAAGTATCATGTCTTGATTTGTCTAGTATTTAACCTTCTGAAATGTCATACACAACACAAATGACTCTTAAAAGAACAAGTACAAGTTCAGCTCCATCGACAACACCTGTGACATCAGTTGATGATGTCAGTTACAATAGACCATCATTTTGATTCGTCGCTCAGTTTGTAAAAACAAGCAAAAATTGAGTTACACTAACAATATGGGGATAAATGTGAAATACACACTCTTTTTAAAATTTTTCTTTTTAAACACAGACTTACATTTATGCATTTTGCAGACGCTTCTATCTATTGCTTTCAAGGTTTATATTTGATCAGTTCATGCATTCCCATATTATACATATTACTGAGACAATGCAGCCAAGTCAATATAAAGTTATACACACTTTATAATTTATAAGTCAAAATTGGTCCCTACAGACTTTCACTGTATGGGGAGAGAATTTTTCACAAATGTTTGAGGGAAAAAAATATATCAGTAACACTTTACAATAAGTTCCCATTAGTTAAGATTGGGTAATGCATCAAGCTTTAAATCCTCAAGGAAGTCTTTCATTTTAAGCGAGCTGATGCATTTGATTTTTGTTTGCTTTCATAAACTAAGAGACAATGAAATTACACTGTAGGCAGTTATTTTAATTTAATACTTTCATCATTTACCATATGTCGGTCCAAAACTGTGTCTTTCAATTCAAATAAAAATAAAGGTTTTTATTGGCATTGATGGTTCATTTTTTAAAAGATTAATTTTTATTATTTTTTTAACTGTCAATAGGGAAGGAAAGAAGGAAGAAAGAAAAGAAGGAAAGAACGAAGGAAGAAAAGAAGGAAAGAATGAAGGTAGGAGGAAGGAAGGAAGGAAGAAAAGAAGGAAGGACGCAATGAAGGAAGGAAGGAAGAAAAGAAGGAAGGAAGCAATGAAGGAAGGAAGGAAGGAAGGAAGGAAGAAAGAAAAGAATGAAGGAAAACAAGTAGTAAGGAAGGAAGAAGGAAGTAAGGAATGAAGAAGGAAGGAGGAAGGAAGAAAGAAAAGAAGGAAGGAAGGAAGGAAGGAATGAAGGAAGGAAGGAAGGAAGAAAGAAGAGAAGGAAGGAAGGAATGAATGAAGGAAGGAAGGAAGGAAGGAAGGGAGGAAGGGAGGAAGGAAGGAGGAAGGAAGGAGGAAGGAAGAAAGAAAAGAAGGAAGGAAGGAAGGAATGAAGGAAGGAAGGAGGGGAGGAAGGAAGAAGGAAGGAAGGAGGAAGGAAGGAAGAAAGAAAAGAAGGAAGGAAGGAAAGAAGGAAGAAAGAAAAGGAAGGAAGGAAGAAAAAAGTAGTAAGGGAGGAAGAAGTAAGGAATGAAGAAGGAAGGAAAGAAATAAGGAAGGAAGAAGGAAGGAAAGAAGGAAGGAGGGAAGGAAGGAGGAAGGAAGAAAGAAAAGGAGGAAGGAAGGAAGGAAAGAAGGAAGAAAGAAAAGAAGGAAGGAAGGAAGAAAAAAGTAGTAAGGAAGGAAGAAGTAAGTAAGGAATGAAGAAGGAAGGAAGGAAAGAAATAAGGAAGGAAGAAGGAATGTAAGAAGGAAGGAGGGAAGGAAGGAGGAAGGAAGAAAGAAAAGAAGGAAGGAAGGAAGGAAGGAAGGAAGGAAGGAAGAAAGAAAAGAATGAAGGAAGAAAAAAGTAGTAAGGAAGGAAGAAGTAAGGAATGAAGAAGGAAGGAAGGAAAGAAATAAGGAAGGAAGAAGGAAGGAAAGAAGGAAGGAGGGAAGGAAGGAAAGAAGGAAGGAGGGAAGGAAGGAAAGAATGAAGGAAGGAGGGAGCAGGGAAGTAGGAAGGAAGAAAGAAAAGAAGGAAGGAAGAAAGAAAAGAATGAAGGAAGAAAAAAGTAGTAAGGAAGGAAGAAGTAAGTAAGGAATGAAGAAGGAAGGAAGGAAAGAAATAAGGAAGGAAGAAGGAAGAGAAGAAGGAAGGAAGGAAAGAATGAATGAAGGAGGGAAGAAGGAAGTAGGAAGGAAGAAAGAAAAGGAGGAAGGAAGGAATGAAGGAAGGAAAGAAGGAAGGAAGGAAGAAAGGAAGGAAGGAAGGAAGAAAGGAAGAAAGAAAGAAAGGAAGAAAGGAAGGAAGAAAGAAAGAAAGAAAGAAAGAAAGAAAGAAAGAAAGGAAGAAAGGAAGAAAGAAATAAAGAAAGAAAGAAAGAAAGGAAGAAAGGAAGGAAGGAAAAAGGAAAGAAAAGTAGTAAGAAAGAAAGAAAGAAAGAAAGAAAGAAAGAAAGAAAGAAAGAAAGAAAGAAAGACAGAAAGAAAGAAAGAAAGAAAGAAAGAAATCCATGGAATCTTTCCATTCCATTAAAGGTTCTTTATAGTGGAAAACAATCTTCATATTAGTCATTTTTTCTTCACACTGAGAACATTGTTTGTTTCAGACCTGCTCACTGAGCGGTTCTTCGATGACATCACTGCGAAAGCCCACTTTCCCAAACTTTATTTTAAAGAGTGTGGAGTTCATAAGGGAAGTAGCAACATCCCGTTTCCACACAAAGCGTTTCTGGGTTGAAAAATCCCTTCGGCTCGAAAGATTCTCTCTGACGGCTCTATTCCAGCACAGCTGTTGTTTACTCTCCACCAGGACAGAGTTCATCTGATCTCACACACATTTAAACACGACACACACACACACACACACTCGAGCTCCAGCGTGACTGCTCACCTCACTCCTGTTCTTCTGCTGGCGGGAACCCAACAGTTACTGCGACACTAATGCGGATAAATGAAGCGCAGGGAACAGTATTTATGTTAGCTTTGACCGAGGATCAGTGTATTCTGTCTTCATAACACACTGCCCGAGGCAAACGGCTCCCAAAACCAACACCATAAGCTAAACTGGACAAACATGTTTCATTAAACCTCTGATGGGAATTAACAGACTTGCCCCGGATGTAAAACTCGGCATTCCGGATTCTCATTGGATAAAGGAGGAATAAACCTGATAAAATCTCCGGCCTTCCTGTAGTTGTAGAAATTATTCTGTGAAGGATCATTAATTGCACTGGACCAACTCAAGCTAAATTAATAAAAATCGTTATGTTCTGATATTCAGTACGTAAAACACACATCTCACTTGAGCCAATCAGCTGAGCGCTAACTATACCATGTGACTAACCACAGGAAACTGATGTCACTACTACAACACCGTCAAGGCTGCATTTATGTGATCAAAAATACAGTAAAAACAGTAAAATATTATTACAATTTAAATATATTGTAAAGTGTAATTTATTCCTTTGATCAAAGCTGTATTTTCAGCATCATTACTCCAGTCTTCAGTGTCACATGATCCTTCAGAAATCACTTGATGCTGAGGAAACATGTATGATTATTATTATCGATGCTGAAAACAGTTGTGCTGCTTCATATTTTTGTGGAAACGGAAAATGATTATTTGATGAATAGAAGTTCAAAATAACAGCGTTTATTGAAATAATCTTTTGTAACATTATAAATGTAATTTACAGTCACTTCTGACAATATAACATGCTGTTTTATATTTAGGCCTGTGTGTGTGTGTGTGTGTGTGTGTGTGTGTGTGTGTGTGTTTGTGTGTGTGTGTGTGTGTGTGTGTGTGTGTGTGTGTGTGTGTGTGTGTGTGTGTGTGTGTGTGTGTGTGTGTGTGTGTGTGTGTGTGTGTGTGTGAAGATAACATTTGAAAAGCATCTATCTTTTATAAACACCCAATTTATACACTGAAAAATTCTTATGATAAATCAAACATTTCTTTCTATTAAGTTACATTATAACTTCCTTCCACTAGTAATGTACTGTTAAAATTATTTATTTATTTGTTTGTTTGTTTGTTTTTAATTAAATTAATGAATTAATTTGTTTTGATTTGTACAATTATTTTTAAATAAAAATGTTTTTTATTTGTCAAAAAATTTTAATGATTTTTTAAATGTAATACATTTCATACATTAATAACTAACTCATACTTTTGTATTTTAATCATATTTTTATTTTATTTATTTTAATCAAACTTATTTTTTTTACTTTACAGTTTTTCAGTCTCCAGTTTGAAAAACCCTGCTATAACTGAATATACATGAAATCATGCTTATATGTAATACACAATTTGTTTAAATTAAATATTCATTTTTAAAACATTGAATTTGTACTTAATTTTGAAAGAACATATTAACATTCATTGCAGGATAGATTTCATCAGGGTAAATAGAGAACAGGAAAGCGAGCGCACAAGGGGAACACACACACACACACACACACACATTAAATGCATGATTAACAACATGATTAATAAAAAACTGCACTGTATCGTTTCTGTGCCAACTGCATAATCACTGTACTCCATGACCTCAAAACACTGGAAGACAATATCCCGAACTGCAGGAACTCATACTGTATTTCACTCACAAAAACTACATAAGCAAAATTCAATAGGAAATTATATTTGGACAAAAGAAATTTAAGCTCATTTTTAGGACTAAGATTTTTTTGTATTGTGACGTTATCTTCATGAAGTTTCCCCGGTTTTAATTACTGTTATGCAACCAAAAAACAAACAAACAAATAAAAGGTTAAAAAGGATTACAGCAATAGTTATAATCAAGTCATAATTAGAATTTGGGGATAAAACTTTCACAAAATGATATTGCAAAGCATAAAAATCTCACAACCACAAAATATCCTACATATTTCATCCCAAAATCTAAACAAGTAACACAAAATTGTATTTTAAATATTATAATATACATACTTCAACATATACATTTTTAAAAAGATGGATGGATGGATGGATAAACAGAACGATAGAATGATGGATGGAATGGTAGATAAATAGATGGATGGATGTAACGATAGATATATAGAGGGATAGAATGATGGATGGATGATCTTTTTCCTTTGCATTGAAATATGCCATACATTAACATGTTTTCCTGAGATGCTCCTGACAGAACACACTCACACACTGATGAAGGAAGAGCTGAAACACACTCACACACTGATGGAGGAAGAGCTGAAACACACACTGATGGAGGAAGAGCTGAAACACACACTCACACACTGATGGAGGAAGAGCTGAAACACACACACACACACTGATGGAGGAAGAGCTGAAACACACACTCACACACTGATGGAGGAAGAGCTGAAACACACACTCACACACTGATGGAGGAAGAGCTGAAACACACACTGATGGAGGAAGAGCTGAAACACACACTCACAGACTGATGGAGGAAGAGCTGAAACACACACTCACACACTGATGGAGGAAGAGCTGAAACACACACTGATGGAGGAAGAGCTGAAATATACACTGATGGAGGAAGAGCTGAAACACACTGATGGAGGAAGAGCTGAAACACACACACACACACTGATGGAGGAAGAGCTAACACACACTGATGGAGGAAGAGCTGAAACACACACTGATGGAGCAAGAGGATGGAGGAAGAGCTGAAACACACACTGATGGAGGAAGAGCTGAAACACACACTCACAGACTGGTGGAGGAAGAGCTGAAACACACACTCACACACTGATGGAGGAAGAGCTGAAACACACACTGATGGAGGAAGAGCTGAAACACACACTGATAGAGGAAGAGCTGACACACACTGATGGAGGAAGAGCTGACACACACACTGATGGAGGAAGAGCTGAAACACACACTAATGCAGGAAGAGCTGAAACACACACTGATAGAGGAAGAGCTGACACACACTGATGGAGGAAGAGCTGACACACACATTGATGGAGGAAGAGCTGAAACACACACTGATGGAGGAAGAGCTGAAACACACACTCACACACTGATGGAGGAGGAGCTGACACACACACTGATGGAGGAAGAGCTGAAATACACACTGATGGAGCAAGAGCTGACACACACTGATGGAGGAAGAGCTGACACACACACTGATGGAGGAAGAGCTGAAATACACACTGATAGAGGAAGAGCTGACACACACTGATGGAGGAAGAGCTGACACACACACTGATGGAGGAAGAGCTGAAATACACACTGATGGAGGAAGAGCTGAAACACACACACACACACTGATGGAGGAAGAGCTAACACACACTGATGGAGGAAGAGCTGAAACACACACTGATGGAGCAAGAGGATGGAGGAAGAGCTGAAACACACACTGATGGAGGAAGAGCTGAAACACACACTGATGGAGGAAGAGCTGAAACACACACTGATAGAGGAAGAGCTGACACACACTGATGGAGGAAGAGCTGACACACACACTGATGGAGGAAGAGCTGAAACACACACTGATGGAGGAGGAGCTGAAACACACACACTGATGGAGGAAGAGCTGACACGCACACTCACACACTGATGGAGGAAGAGCTGAAACACACACTCACACACTGATGGAGGAAGAGCTGAAACACACACTGATGGAGGAAGAGCTGAAACACACTCACACACTGATGGAGGAAGAGCTGAAACACACACACACACACACACACACTGATGGAGGAAGAGCTGAAAAACACACTGATGGAGGAAGAGCTGAAACACACACTGATGGAGGAAGAGCTGAAACACACTCTGATGGAGGAAGAGCTGACACACACACACTGATGGAGGAAGAGCTGAAACACACACTGATGGAGGAAGAGCTGAAACACACACTGATGGAGGAAGACCTGAAACACACACTGATGGAGGAAGAGCTGAAACACACACTGATGCAGGAAGAGCTGAAACACACACTGATGGAGGAAGAGCTGAAACACACACTGATGGAGGAAGAGCTGAAACACACACTCACACACTGATGGAGGAGGAGCTGAAACACACACACTGATGGAGGAAGAGCTGACACACACTGATGGAGGAAGAGCTGAAACACACACTCACACACTGATGAGGAAGAGCTGAAACACACACTCACACACTGACAGAGGATGAGCTGAAACACACACACACACACACTGATGGAGGAAGAGCTGAAACACACACACACACACACACTGATGGAGGAAGAGCTGAAACACACACTCACACACTGATGGAGGAAGAGCTGAAACACACACTCACACACTGATGGAGGAGGATCTGAAACACACACACTGATGGAGGAAGAGCTGACACACACACTGATGGAGGAAGAGCTGAAACACACACTCACACACTGATGAGGAAGAGCTGAAACACACACTCACACACTGATAGAGGATGAGCTGAAACACACACTCACACACTGATGGAGGAAGAGCTGAAACACACACACACACACTGATGGAGGAAGAGCTGAAACACACACTGATGGAGGAAGAGCTGAAACACACTGATGGAGGAAGAGCTGAAACACACACTGATGGAGGAAGAGCTGAAACACACACTGATGGAGGAAGAGCTGACACACACTGATGGAGGAAGAGCTGAAACACACACTTACACACTGATGGAGGAAGAGCTGACACACACTGATGGAGGAAGAGCTGACACACACACTGATGGAGGTAGAGCTGAAACACACACTCACACACTGATGGAGGAAGAGCTGAAACACACTCACACACTGATGGAGGAAGAGCTGAAACACACACTCACACACTGATGGAGGAAGAGCTGAAACACACTCACACACTGATGGAGGAAAAGCTGAAACACACACTGATGGAGGAAGAAATGAAACACACACTCACACACTGATGGAGGAAGAGCTGAAACACACAGTCACACACTGATGGAGAAAGAGCTGAAACACACACTCACACACTGATGGAGGAAGAGCTGAAACACAAACTCATATACTGATGGAGGAAGAGCTGAAACACACACACACACACTGATGGAGGAAGAGCTGAAACAAACACACACTCACACTGATGGAGGAAGAGCTGAAACAAACACACACTCACATACTGATGGAGGAAGTGCTGAAACACACACACATACACACTGATGGAGGAAGAGCTGAAACAGACACACACACACTGATGGAGGAAGAGCTGAAACAAACACAAACTCACATACTGATGGAGGAAGTTCTGAAACACACACACACACACTGATGGAGGAAGAGCTGAAACAAACACAAACTCACATACTGATGGAGGAAGAGCTGAAACACACACACACACACACTGATGGAGGAAGAGCTGAAACAAACACACACTCACATACTGATGGAGGAAGAGCTGAATCACACACACACACTGATGGAGGAAGAGCTGAAACACACACACACACACACACACACACTGATGGAGGAAGTGCTGAAACACACACACACACACACACACACACTGATGGAGGAAGAGCTGAAACACACTGATGGAGGAAAAGCTGAAGCAAACACAAACTCACACACTGATGGAGGAAGAGCTGAAACACACACAAACACACACTGATGGAGGAAGAGCTGAAACACACACTGATGGACTGATGGGGGAAGAGCTGAAACACACACTGATGGAGGAAGAGCTGAAACACACACACACACACACTGATGGAGGAAGAGCTGAAACACACACACACACACACTGATGGAGGAAGAGCTGAAACACACACACACACACACTGATGGAGGAAGAGTTGAAACACACTGATGGAGGAAAAGTTGAAACAAACACAAACTCACACACTGATGGAGGAAGAGCTGAAACACACACACACACACACACACACTGATGGAGGAAGAGCTGAAACACACACTGATGGAGGAAGAGCTGAAACACACACACACACACACACACACACTGATGGAGGAGGAGCTGAAACACACACACTGATGGAGGAAGAGCTGACACACACACTGATGGAGGAAGAGCTGAAACACACACTCACACACTGATGGAGGAAGAGCTGAAACACACCCTCACACACTGATGGAGGAAGAGCTGAAACACACACTCACACACTGATGGAGGAAGAGCTGAAACACACACACACACACACACACTGATGGAGGAAGAGCTGAAACACACTGATGGAGGAATAGCTGAAACACACACTGATGGAGGAAGAGCTGAAACACACACACACACACACTGATGGAGGAGGAGCTGAAACAAACACACACTGATGGAGGAAGAGCTGACACACACACTGATGGAGGAAGAGCTGAAACACACACTCACACACTGATGGAGGAAGAGCTGAAACACACACTCACACACTGATGGAGGAAGAGCTGAAACACACACTCAAACACTGATGGAGGAAGAGCTGAAACACACACTCACACACTGATGGAGGAAGAGCTGAAACACACACACACACACTAATGGAGGAAGAGCTGAAACACACACTGATGGAGGAAGAGCTGAAACACACACACACACACTGATGGAGGAAGAGCTGACAAACACTGATGGAGGAAGAGCTGAAACACACACTGATGGAGGAAGAGCTGAAACACACACACACACACACTGATGGAGGAAGAGCTGACACACACTGATGGAGGAAGAGCTGACACACACACTCACACACTGATGGAGGAAGAGCTGAAACACACACTCACACACTGATGGAGGAAGAGCTGAAACACACTCACACACTGATGGAAGAAGAGCTGAAACACACACTCACACACTGATGGAGGAAGAGCTGAAACACACACTCACACACTGATCGAGGAAGAGCTGAAACACACACTCACACACACTGATGGAGGAAGAGCTGAAACACACACTGATGGAGGAAGAGCTGAAACACACACTCACACTGATGGAGGAAGAGCTGAAACACAAACTCACATACTGAGGGAGGAAGAGCTGAAACACACACACACATACACACACACACTGATGGAGGAAGAGCTGAAACAAACACACACTCACACACTGATGGAGGAAGAGCTGAAACACACACACACACACACACACACACTGATGGAGGAAGAGCTGAAACAAACACATACTCACATACTGATGGAGAAAGAGCTGAATCACACACACACACACACACTGATGGAGGAAGAGCTGAAACACACACACACACACACTGATGGAGGAAGAGCTGAAACAAACACAAACTCACATACTGATGGAGGAAGTTCTGAAACACACACTCACACTGATGGAGGAAGAGCTGAAACAAACACACACACACACACACACACACAGATGGAGGAAGAGCTGAAACAAACACACACTCACATACTGATGGAGGAAGAGCTGAAACACACACTCACACACTGATGGAGGAAGAGCTGAAACACACTCACACACTGATGGAAGAAGAGCTGAAACACACACTCACACACTGATGGAGGAAGAGCTGAAACACACACTCACACACTGATCGAGGAAGAGCTGAAACACACACTCACACACACTGATGGAGGAAGAGCTGAAACACACACTGATGGAGGAAGAGCTGAAACACACACTCACACACTGATGGAGGAAGAGCTGAAAAACAAACTCACATACTGAGGGAGGAAGAGCTGAAACACACACACACATACACACACACACTGATGGAGGAAGAGCTGAAACAAACACACACTCACACACTGATGGAGGAAGAGCTGAAACACACACACACACACACACACACACTGATGGAGGAAGAGCTGAAACAAACACATACTCACATACTGATGGAGAAAGAGCTGAATCACACACACACACACACACTGATGGAGGAAGAGCTGAAACACACACACACACACACTGATGGAGGAAGAGCTGAAACAAACACAAACTCACATACTGATGGAGGAAGTTCTGAAACACACACTCACACTGATGGAGGAAGAGCTGAAACAAACACACACACACACACACACACAGATGGAGGAAGAGCTGAAACAAACACACACTCACATACTGATGGAGGAAGAGCTGAAACACACACACACACACACACACACTGATGGAGGAAGAGCTGAAACACACACACACACACTGATGGAGGAAGTGCTGAAACAAACTCACACACTGATGGAGGAAGAGCTGAAACACATACACACACACACACACACACTGATGGAGGAAGAGCTGAAACACACACTGATGGAGGAAGAGCTGAAACACACTGATGGAGGAAGAGTTGAAACACACACACACACACACACACACACACTGATGGAGGAAGAGCTGAAACACACACTGATGGAGGAAGAGCTGAAAAACACACACACACACACACACACTGATGGAGGAAGAGCTGAAACACACACACACACACACACACTGATGGAGGAAGAGTTGAAACACACTGATGGAGGTAAAGTTGAAACAAACACAAACTCACACACTGATGGAGGAAGAGCTGAAACACACACACATACACACACACACACACTGATGGAGGAAGAGCTGAAACACACACTGATGGAGGAAGAGCTGAAAAACACACACACATACACTGATGGAGGAAGAGCTGAAACACACACACACACACACACACACACACACACACACTGATGGAGGAAGAGCTGAAACACACACTGATGGAGGAAGAGCTGAAACACACTGATGGAGGAAGAGCTGAAACAAACACAAACTCACATACTGATGGAGGAAGTTCTGAAACACACACACACACTGATGGAGGAAGAGCTGAAACAAACACACACACACACACACACACACTGATGGAGGAAGAGCTGAAACAAACACACACTCACATACTGATGGAGGAAGAGCTGAAACACACACACACACACACACACACACACACACTGATGGAGGAAGAGCTGAAACACACACACACACACACTGATGGAGGAAGTGCTGAAACAAACTCACACACTGATGGAGGAAGAGCTGAAACACATACACACACACACACACTGATGGAGGAAGAGCTGAAACACACACTGATGGAGGAAGAGCTGAAACACACACTGATGGAGGAAGAGCTGAAACACACACTGATGGAGGAAGAGTTGAAACACACACACACACACACACACACACACACACTGATGGAGGAAGAGCTGAAACACACACTGATGGAGGAAGAGCTGAAAAACACACACACACACTGATGGAGGAAGAGCTGAAACACACACACACACACACTGATGGAGGAAGAGTTGAAACACACTGATGGAGGTAAAGTTGAAACAAACACAAACTCACACACTGATGGAGGAAGAGCTGAAACACACACTGATGGAGGAAGAGCTGAAACACACTGATGGAGGAAGAGCTGAAACACACACACACACACTGATGGAGGAAGAGCTGAAACACACACACACACACACACTGATGGAGGAAGAGCTAACACAGACACACACACACACACACACACTGATGGAGGAAGAGCTGAAACACACACTCACACACTGATGCAGGAAGAGCTGAAACACACACTGATGGAGGAAGAGCTGAAACACACACACATACACTGATGGAGGAAGAGCTGAAACACACACTGATGGAGGAAGAGCTGAAACACACACTGATGGAGGAAGAGCTGAAACAAACACACACTCACACACTGATGGAGGAAGAGCTGACACACACACACACACACACACACACACACACACACACTGATGGAGGAAGAGCTGAAACAAACACACACTCACACATTGATGGAGGAAGAGCTGACACACACACACACACACACACTTTAAGTGCTCTTTAATTGTCTTTGTCAAAAGCTGCTCAAACTAAATGAATAAAAATTCAGTGGTTCTTATGATTAATCCAAATGTAAGTCATTTAAAAGCCCAGAATTGTTTAGCGTACACAAATAAACACAAATGTCCTCAAAATCAAACATTGAAATGTGTTAAACCTGCCATGCAGAGGCTCAGCAATATGCTATTTTTTTTGTATTTATTTTTTTAAATAGGCTGAATAGAAAAATTGTAAAATACACTACCATTCAAAAATGTTGGGGTCATTTAGAATTCAATTAACTTTTATTTTACAAGGACACATTAAAGTGATCAAAAGACATGTATAATGTTACAAAAGATATTTTTTTCAAATAAATGATGTTCTTTTTAACTTTCTATTCATCAAAGAACAATGAAAAATTAAATGTATCACAATTTCCACAAAAATATGAAGATGTTTTTAACATTGATAATAATCATAAATGTTTCTTGAGCTTCAAATCATCATATTATACTGATTTCTGAAGGATCATGTGACAGGAATAAATTACATTTTACTGTATATTCATAGAAAACCGCCGATTTACATTGTAATAATATTTCACCGTTTTTACTGTATTTTGAATCAAATAAATGCAGCTTTGGTGAGCAGGGGAGACATTTTATACTTTTTAAATTGTATGTCTTTATAGTGTTTATAATGTGTTAGCACACTAAACATTATGGATCAGCACAAACGTTTATCTCGACTAAACCCATATTTAATGTTGCATGGGTTGAATTTTTCTTTATTTTGTATAGTGTTATTCTAGAGTCATGCAATCTTCCCCTTTAATTGACTAACTTCTATCAAGCCACTAAAATATGATGTTTTAAACGTCAACAACAAAAGATATATAGGAAGCATTATCTCCAACTCCGTTCAAAAACACATTGCGATATTCCCAAGAAAAATACTTTAATCGAAATATGACCCTTTCCTTTTTCACGCTGACATCAACAAGTCAGAAAAATAACAGCCACTTTTCTACAATTCAAATCATTTACAAGAAGGAAAAATATATTTATTGTTGAATATCCCGATTCGCTCAGAAATATCACTTCACAGAACTCTTTAAATCAAGAAATCATTTGTGCCATTGAAATTTAAAAATACAGTTCTGATTGAATGAGGATGTCTGTAAATGTAGTCAAGATGAACATGTACAATTACAAAGTTGAGTGTGAGAAAGAAAGCTGAACATGTGTATCTGAATACGTGCTCTATTTAGATTATGAATCTGGAGAATAACAAGAGAAATCATGACATCTTAGGCTGTGTTTACACGGAAACGATCTGAAGAGAAAACGCGAAAGTGGCGTTGCGTTATCACTTTTTATTCTGCGTTTAGACGAGCGTTATGGGGGGGAATCTGCGTGCATATGGTGACGCAAAAGTGTGTGAAATTCGCTGTAGTGTGCACTGCAGGTGGCGATGTGAAGCACTGACACACAACAACACCAATATCTGATCATATTTTGTACAACTGCTGAAAACACTCTTGTGTGTTTATCAGAGCTGCGAGGGCAACTTGAAGGTCCGCCGTATGGAAATAATCCGACATGTTGGTTGTTATGTTCCTGTACTGGCGCACGCCTGTGACGTAAACACGTACGCGACGAGAGCCACCGCGAGCAGATTTGCGTTTTTACCGTTTAGACGGGAACGCGACGGTGGAGCGTTTTTAAGATTTACACTCTGGAGGGTGGTTTCACTTTTTTGCGTTTTAAGCCCCACAAACGCCGTCGCCGTGTAAAAGAAAGGCACATCCGATAAAATATCTTTAAGTTTTCACCCGCGAGCGTTCTCGTGTAAACAGGGCCTTAAACAGTCAGTTTTGCCTGACAAACAAGTGCATTAACCACTAGACTGTGTTTCATTATAAAAATTAAAGGCCACAAGCAAAAAAAAAAAAAAAAGCATATTAATAAATTAAAACGAGCAGAACATTATGATTGCTTGTCCTGGTCATTTGAATAATAGATAACAGAAAATGGGCTGGAAATGAGGCAATAAGCAAATTGCATTACACTTCTCTGGCCTCCATTAGCTCAATAAAAGCATTTTTGAAGATTTGCCATAAAAGAACGGAAAAGTCAACCGAACAAACCCTTCCAGAACTTTCCCTGGCCTTCAGCAATATTTCCAGTGCATTATGCTTTCTTACGTCACATGTTCATCAGAATATAGTGTGTTTTTAAAGGATTGGTTCAAAAGGCACTTTTCAGTCTTACAGAAACACAATGACTCTATTCGCTTTCCCATCATGCACTTGTTATTCTGCATGACTGACATTTTTCAAAGGGCCGCATTTCCCTCCTAGGCTATTAATTCATATTCACAACTCTTTTAATTCAATTAATGATGAGGGAATCCTCTCGGGGACATTGGGAAGTGTGCACTCCACATGTAAACCGTAGGATCTCACTAGCTAATCAAACTCGAGAGGGGCGAGATTGTGAAGACACAAAATATCATGCATAAAGATTTGCTTCAAATATTTACAAGGCAATCATGCACACGGCAGATTTGAATACCTGAGTGCCAGCGTTCACTCACACCTGATGCTTCTTTCTGAACAAACTACTCCAGCAAATGACAGAATACGCTGAATATGAGAAGTGTTTTCATTCATTATCATGTTCTCCTGTTACTCTGGAACAACATTAATCATATCCCACGGTCACAACACTAATAAGCTGAAATGTTCTGAATGGAAACGCCTCGCCAACAGCACTGGCTTTTTGTTTGACATTTCAGGAAGAGGAAAACAAATCATGCGGATTTTCAGAAACACACACTGACACTGTACATTATCACAGCGCATTTTATGTCCAGATATGGAGTATAGGGTCTTAAAAGTATCAGATCACGTTAAAAAAACATCTTCATTTAAATGTTGGCATTTAGAATAATTTAAAACAAAGTTGTATTTCTAGGTGATGAATTAAATATGCAGTACTTTTCAAAAGTTTGGGATCAATACGATTTTTAAAAAATAAATTAATACTTTTATTCAACAAGGATGCATTCAATTGACCAAAATACAGTAAAGACTTTTATATTGTTACATAAAATGTGAATCAGCACAACTGTTTTCAACATTGATAATAATCATAAATGTTTCTTGATCATCAGATCATCATATTATCCTGATTTCTGAAGGATCATGTGACACTGAAGACTGGAGTAATGATGCTGAAAATACAGCTTTGATCACAGGAATAAATTACACTTTACTGTATATTCACATAGAAAACTGCTGTTTTTAAATGCAATAATATTTCACTGTTACTGTAATTTTGATCAAATAAATGCAGCGTTGGTGAGCAGAAGAGACTTCTTTAAGAAATCTTGCCAAGCCTTTAGAAAGATAGTGCAAGGAAACGAGATTCTTGTGATGTTTTCGTCTCCATTAAAGCTCAATCTCAAATCTTATAAGTTTTTCAGTACAGCTGTCATTAATGCAAAGAAAAAGACCAACCAAATACTGAGACATTCTCAAAGTCATGTCATTTTTTTCTGCTGACAATATCTTATAATGAATCAAATAAAAACCATCAAAACAGAAGCATATTCATAGATGTCAGAGTTTGAGAGCCGCTCAGACAAAAGCTCGTCTCTTTCATCAGAAAAAGCCTCATCAGAGGTTCTGTCCTCGTGCCAAAGCATATCATATCCACTCAGAATAATTAGCCATATTCTCCACGTGTTTAGTTCTTTGTAAAAATGTCCCTTTGGCATCCAGTGAAATCTCTTCAAAGAGATCGTTCTAAAACGCTAAACTGAAACGTATGAATTTGTTTGTTGCATTAAACACAACCTGTTTTTCTTTGTCCGGGAGATCAGACTTGACAAACCAAGCAAATCTGCATTTCAAAGATGGGTTTGTTACATATCTAATTACACACAGGTAGAAACAGGGTCAAGAAACCATGGCAACACCTGCTGGAGGAAGAACACACCAACCTGGACTCAACATCAGGAGAGAGAGAGAGAGAGAGAGAGAGAGAGAGAGAGAGAGAGAGAGAGAGAGAGAGAGAGAGAGAATACACCTTTTATTCAGAAGCTGAACAGAAGCAATATGAGGGAAACAATAGAGAGAAACTACATGGGCATCCCTAGTCAAAAAAGTCAGGATTCACAATGACATTTCAATCAATCCTTGAATCAGTCGTACAGGATAAACTGATGTTTTCATTCTTAACGCTTCTTGGATTTTATTGGATGTATTGCTACTAGACAACAGCGTTATTATAATGAACTAAAACTATAGAAAAGCCTGGCGACACTTCACCTAAAGCCACTGTAAACTCATTTTAATGCATTATAGTGATGCATTGCGTTGCATAATAACTGAAACAGATTATAAAACGTATTCATTCATTCTTACACCTTTAGAAAAGCACAACGCATTGGAACAAGAAATCATTTAATGCATTTGAACTTTGGTTACAATTATTTATGAAAAGATATAATGGATTAGAATGTATTTATGAAGGCCCTGACAATACATGAAGGCTTTAAGTAAAGTGGTACCAAAAACAGTGTCATCGCTTGAAATGAAATAAAACCTTAAACTCAATTAACTTCAGAGAGTTGCCAAAGCAACATGTCTCATTTTCATCTGTTGAATGTGATGTTCTAAAATAACTCTGTTATGATAGAGGTCCTACATGAGCATTTTATTCTGTTGGCATAATAATTATAATAATATTTCTATTGCGTAGTGCATCATAATAGTCCTTTTGGGAATTATTTTATTTTTGTGTTCTATTGGAATAATGTAAAATAACAGACATTCCAACAGTAACATTATAATATAACCAACATTCCAATTGGAATTCTGTACCAAAGGACTAATCAAAAAACATTTAAATAATTGTTTCACTGTTCATTTAATCACCAGTTTGGTTTTAAGTGTTGTCTGTAACCTCTAATAAATACACTAGACTAGAGGACAACCATACAGCAGCAACAGACAGGTTCTCCTATTACTCTGGAACAACATGATTCCGAAACGAATCATATCCCACGATGCTCGGTCTGGTGGGGAACGCCTGTCAGTTCAATGTGGCCAACAGCAGTGCTTTCTGTCTGAAACAGCGGATGAAGAGATCATAACCACATCATCATTAGACTTCTCACTGTAGACCTTTCAGAACAATACTCCTGCAGGGACATTTGATCCTGTTGGGAATCATAATAGTCCTACCTGCTAGAATACTACCGTATTACAAAATTATGATTGGTTTTAAATCATAACACAAATCACACACATACACACACACACACGGATCGTCAGATCGTCACTTCTTTTCGCATGTGCCCTGCTGGAATACTGAATTCCCAATTGCAACACAAATTCCAGCAGAATCCTGTACACAAACCTTTTTGACTAGAGATTAACTTGGAATACAATCAATCAGAAAGGTCAAAAAAAAAACTTACATGATGCATACTTCTATCACGTTTACCTTCTCATATGTTCTTTTTGCTCAGTTGGTAACTTCTTTTTGTTTTGTGCCCTGCTGGAATACTGTAAGAAAATCAGGATCCTTTAGGACAGATTCCAAACTATGACAAAAATTCCAATGGGAATCCTGTACACACAAACCTTTGGGATTTTGATATGGGATGAACCGAGAATACAATCAGTCAGTCAGAAAGGAAAACACAAATGTTGCACATTATCCTTTCAGCACGTTTACCTGGTCATAGGTTTGTCCTGTAGTTTATGAGTGTAGTTACAACTGAGTGTCGGCTGTAACATCTGACGAATAAAAAGTACATTAGGCAACTATAAATAAACGTGCCAATTCCAAGTTCAGCGTGATTGTCAGTGCAAAACGGTTCCTCACGTATAGCTCTCCTCTGCTATTTGCTGCTCTCTTCTCCAGGGAATATGTCATCGTATGCAGGAGGCATCTCGCTGTGAAGTGGGTAAGAAAACGGGTACGAGTGATTAAGCTCCGGATTGGAGGGCGAAAAGCCCGGTAACTCCATGCACGGGTGACCCCTGCTCTGCACCTCTCCGTCCGCCTCGTCCAACGCGTGAAACACCCCCAGGTTGATGTAGGACACCGGCTGAAACTCCGTTACCGTGAAGTCTCGCTCCTCGTTGAGGATAATGCGCGCGCTCCGACGCTGCGTCCTGCGTCTCCGGCGAAACCGCGCCGCGTGGTAACGCTTAATAATAATCAGGTTCATCAGCCCTAGTAGGCACTCCAGAGTGTTAAGTACAGTGGAGACCACCAGACCCCGCTGGTACACCTTGAGCCCATCGCACGCCGGGTTTACATCCACAGAGTCCGCGCAATAGTGCGCGTATTTCCTCTCCACCAGGGACACCGTGTCGCCATCCACCACCGCGCCCGAAAACGCAGTGAGAACCCCTAGAAGAAACACTAAAATCCCAAAGAGGAAGAAATTCGCACATCTGGGCTTCCCCCTGCAAAAGACCAGCGCAACTCCCATCAGAACCTGCCCGACAGCCACTAAAATGCCCGAGTAAAACGCGCCGGCCGCGGTGCCCAGGTGGAAGTGCGCTCGCACCCTGGAGCCCAACGCGATGCATTTGAATCCCACGATCACCGCGCTCACGGCACACACGAAAAGCACACAGCTGGAGACGATAGTGCACAGTCCTTTGCCACTCAGCTTCATTATAATCCTCCTCTGCCTCCTTCATCCTCCTTTGTCCTCCTCGTCAGCTCCTCTGGAAGCGCTGTCGGTTGGTGACATGACTCGCCGGTGTTTGCGCTTCGCTTCTAGGATCTCCGACTCGCGCTTATTAATTATGGATATGCTCCTTCTGCGGTAACGGCCCCCTAAATCCAACCCAGAGGTGGTGGTCACCTTCATGACCCTGTCGCTCCATCCATCGAGACCCCGAAGGAGATGAAGCGCATCCCTCGCGTCTGATGCCGGAGAGAGAAGAGCGCTCTCTCTCTCTCTCTCTCTCTCCCTCTCTCTCTCTCTCGGTCTCTTTCTCTCTCTCTCTCTCTCTGCAGCACTCAGACTGAACATGTGCTGGAGGCTGGAGATCAGGGGAAAGCGATCCGACCCCTACTGGTCTCACTTACCAACTACTGAATGTGTCACACGTTGTTCTTCGTGTTGTCACGCCTATAAATAACAACAATAACAGCGTGTCATCATCAGGTGCTCTAAATATAGTCAAACCAAAAAATATTCAGACACCAGATATTTTTTTCTAGTGGGTGCAGGACAAGCGAGGAGCAAATACAGTGACTACCAGTAAAATGTATGATTCCGACACTTTGAGCTGATCGTGTTTTCTTCAGTGTTTGTCTGTAACTGCTAATGCTCTTTTTACACACAGACTGAACAATATTAAACATTACTTGGTAATTGGTTGAGCTAAACTGGTATTATGTAATTGTGTAGTTTTTGTTATATGTTTTGTTGTTTTGTTAATATGTTTTAATAAAACATTTTATTACCATTTTCTAAACTTTAGTGAATAAACTGTGATAAAGGTGTGACTGTACACTCATTGAAAATCTTTTTTTCTTTTCCATTTCAATGCATTAAGTCCAACACAAGTCTCTTTGGATATGAGTGTCTACCGAATGCATAAATAGAAAAGTAAATATAAAATTTTAAATAAAGAAAAGTTTTTCACATTCTCAAATCAAACGCGATGATTATTTAATATTTCACAAAAATTGTTACAAATAATGTAAAATAAATACGTTTACAGGGTTTTGGACCACAAATGGTAGTTAATGCACAAATCAGAATCAAAATTTTAAAATGCATAAACGAAAAGTGTATATTTTACAAGTGTATATTTGAAGTGAGTTTATGCTGAAAACAAGAGAAAAACATCTGCCAAAGGTCAGGAAAATAATCTTAATTCAAAGAGAAACAACTTTTTTTCCGACCCAACTGGCCGATATATTTTCTTGTTTCAAGCAGAAACTCACTTCTTTTTGACACATTTTCAGAAAACAAATCCTGATATCTAAAGTTATTTTGCTTCTCCAGTAAATCTGGATTTATTCGTACTGGAAAACAAGACAGAAATACCGAGGAAGAAACACTTTATTTTTCTGCAGTGTAGATGGTACAGCATCATAACTTTTTCTAATTTTTAATCACTAGCTCACTAGACCTGCAGTGTGATGGGGAATATCACAACAGAATTATGACAATATCAATAGTCTTTCAAATAATGTAAGGTCATTAGATCTGCATGCAAAATGATGATAAATTAATCAGCAAAATGCTGTTTAAACAGTTTGAGGAGTTTTAGCACTCCAGTACATGTCTAATCACTAAAACTTGGCCAATTATGAAATTGTGCACTTGATATGAAATGTCAAAAAATCTTATAATTCCTTTTCAGAATTCATTTTCATAATTCAGACAGTTTAGAGTGTATTCATGGTTCAACGGCATCTCTAATGCACCTATTTGCAAAATGGGAAGAAGTGGTCACAAATGCTGTATTTTTCATTGCAGGACCTTTTCCAATGGTTGTGTGGATCTTCAGCGTCAGTCACCTCTAAAAGATATTCTGATGTGCAGATGATTCATCTTTTACGGGCTCTTTAGAGCAGACGTGTCCCGCATGCGCAACCACACGCATCCTATTTTTGGGAGAGCCTTGTGTGTCGCAGCAAGTGATGTTGAAAGGTGTTTGATGGCGGTGGATTTTCATCTGCACACACACACACACACACACACACACACACACACACACACACACACACACACACACACACACCCCAGAGACGGAGGCGCAGACGGAAAATTGACTCTTTGTCTCACAAATGATCACATTGCACCAAATCCGCATGAACACATTGAGCTCTGCTGCTTCTAGAGTCATGCTTTCACATCAGCAGACACACTGCTATCAGCAGATGCCATCTCTCCACAAAGACAAGAGTGAAATAAACATGTACAGTGCAGGAAAGTTTGGATTTTACAGCGGTTCGTGCACTTTGCAACTTGTTAAAATTGTAATGATGCTTTTGGTAAATGAATGCAACCAGACAGTGCTTGTAGCAAAACATAGTCATTCATAGACTTGAATGAAAATTGCATTTATTTGAAATAAAAGATATAGATTGTACTGAATTGCTAGGATTTATCTTGAGCAAAATAATGACCTGTAATGCCAGTCTTTTTGCCATAAATTACGGCCATGGCATGTCATAAAACAAGAAACTATATTTCTAAGCACAGCTCGAGATGCTGTTTGCAAATGTCCCGCCCCTTACCATAACCACCAGTTTAATATTATTACATATAGATTTATTTTACAAAGTCTTGATATTGTTTTGAGCTCTAGAACAGGTTTTCCTGCTTGAATGTTGATTATTTTCCTCATATTCTCCATTGTTGCGGCTCCTCTCTTCCCAGTCTGCCAGTAACTCTGTTTACTTCCTGTCTCTATGAAGCCCCTCCTTCTGAAAAGCACACTGTACTCTGATTGGTCGGCTGGATCAGTGTGCTGTGATTGGTCGAGCGCTTCGAGTGTGTTTGGGAAATGTCCCGCTCTTACCATAACCGCCAGTTTAACACACTACTAACTAGCTCACCCAGGCCCCGTCCCTTTATTCTGCGTATGAATTATTATAATGAGGAATATTGTGACGTGTTCCCAGAAGAAACTCAAGATACAATGGAGGCGTTTCAGGAGTTCAGAAACACTGACACTGATATAAAGAAATCCCGCTGGAAGGATGAACATGGAAAAAGCACAATATCTCCTCTTTGAAGTAAAAAATATGGCATTGATAGTCGGAGCTAAAAGTTCATACGAAGTGACGTGAAGTTGAGAAATTATCTCTGGTAATTTCAGGCCTGGCTGATTCCCTGAAGCCCCTGCCGAGACGAGGGCTGTTTCTCCGTTCCCTGGAGAAACCAGTTTATCAAGCCAATACATACACATTAAAACAGTGCAAATTATCCCCAAAAGCTCCAATCTGAACCAAAGAACCGAACAATTATCTCAGTAATGCTGGTAATCACCGCAATTAAATGCTGTTCATGGGTGAGAGGCGTTCTCATGATTTCTGCACCTCATGCCGAGACAAAGGCCCACATTCAAGACCATGAAGGATCATGAAAACGCTCCCGGTGCAATTCCCAAGACTCTGCATGTTGATGTTCTGTTAAACTAAAAGGAAAACACACTGTTTTTATAGCACCTGCTCTGGAAACATGGATTTTTTTTTGTGCTTGTTTTATACACTTATACCGTAACGTGATGTTTTTCTGACTAGAGCAGAATATTCACCAGAAATTGATTGGATTTTGAAAAGCCAAGAGTTCCCGGTGGATTATTACCATTGCAATAATAGTTTTTTTTTTTATAGATGTTTTTAAAAACATCTTTCTTCAGTGTTTCACTGGCTGAGTTAGTTAGTAGTGTGTTAAACTGGTGGTTATGGTAAGAGCGGGACATTTCCAAAACACACTGGAAGCACTCGACCAATCACAGCACACTGATCCAGCCGATCAATCAGAGCACAGTGTGCTTTTCAGGAGGAGGGGCTTCATAGAGACAGGAAGTAAACAGAGCGTTACTGACAGACTGGGAAGAGAGGAGCTGCAACAATGGAGAATATGAGGAAAATAATCAACATTCAAGCAGGAAAACCTGTTCTAGTAGAGCCTGAGACAACATCAAGACATAAAAGGGCAGAATTTGCCTCTTTAAAACTTTCCTGCAGTGTTTCTCAACTTTAGTATTAAATTTACACAGAATATTAGGTGAATATTTGCTTTTTCATCAGTATTTCATTAAAAAAGAGAGTGAGATGCACATTTTCACAGAGTTGCAAATATATATGCAAAAGAGGGAGAAGAGACATGAAAAGTGTCCAAACACTGAAAATATTTCCCTTATTTCTCCTTTAATTTGAAATCACAAACTCCCTAGTGGCATTTATATTAACTCCAATATTTAGCCAGTATTTAATATTGAACATAATGAAACATGCAGTAATTATCAGTTGCCTTTTCAAGTGCAATATCAGAACAATTTCTGGGATATTTGAATAGCTATTTTTGGGGAGCACTTAACATCTGTGTAACACACACATCAATAATGAAAATGATCAATATTCAAGCATGAAAACCTGTTCTAGTACATCAAGACTTTTTAAAAGTCTTTCAGAGAGTTATTGTGTGAAAGATTATGAATAAACGTATGACTTCTTATCATTTGGACATTGAAATGATGGACATGGCTCACTTCGTACACTACCATCTGATCCGAGTAAAGCTTCAAATGGCTGAAAGTTAAGAACAGGGTTATGTGTAAAGGACACTTCAAGCTTTTCAACAAGTTGTGAGCAACATCAAAAACTATCTTTGTTTCTTTGAATCAGTAAGCCATGGCTTTGTCAACATATTTCCCCCCTTTCCTTTTGGCCTGAACAACAGATAACCCTGCTCCAAACTCGTAGTTTTATCAGTTCTAACTTTTGATCTCAAACATCATCAAACTCTTGTCAGTCTGACAAATACAACCCAAAGACAAACAAAACAGAAAGACATTTAAATATAAAACATCTTCGTTTGGTCTACATGCACACCAGTAATGTACGTCTAAAGCACGTTTACTGAAATGTTCTAATTGAACTATAAATCCTAATCTTGGTGTAATCCAAGCCCTGTCTGTGAAACTAGGCCATGGTTTACTAACCCTCATTTCATTTTAAACTATGAATTGCTATATTTTGTGCAATATAAAATAACTCATTTTGAAGAATTGTACGGTTGCTTTGCACTGCGCTCTTCCCCATGCAATTACAATGAAAGTGCACTGAGGCTTTCAGGCTTCAAAACAACAGCAAAAACACACCATCAAATCCATATTACGAAGTCATCTGAAGTCAACAGGGTTGCGTAAAAAGCAGACCGAAATTTTAGGAATGCACCATATATATCGGCCACCAAATCGGTATCGATATATATCCACTTTCAATTTTATAGTTATCGTCCCGATAAGAAAATCTGGCGGATATGGTAAAGCCGATAATTAATGTATTATTTCCTTCAGCTGAGACACTTCAGATGAGGATGACTTCGACTTTTAAATTGCTTACAATATGATTTAAATCCCTTACAAAGGAAAAAATACAGTTAAGTGCAACATGTGCTGTGCAAGTCTGTCAAATACGCTACATAAAAGTACAACGAGAACATAATAATTGTGTGTTTGGGACATGGCTTTTTGCTTTTGTAATCAGGCTCTCAAAAATTATATAAAAATTTGAATTTAGATTTATCGGCCAAAATATCGGTTATCGGCTTTCAACTAAAGAATCATAAACAGCAGCCAATGGGTCAATGGCTCAAAATCTCTGTTTGTTTTTCACACCAAGCTATTAAACAACTTGATAAGATTTGGAATATAACAGATGAGACATTTGCAAACTATTTTTTATCATATCTGAATGGTGCTTTTTGCATCAATTTTAAGCTGGAACACGTCAGTACCCGTTTATTATAAGTGCATGGGAAAGAGTGAACAGAACAATTGAAGTGTGCACTTCTCTTCATTGGCACATGGCAGAACCGGCAGATCTAAAGAATCCCAGGAGAAACAAACGGGAAGCCGGAGACGCAGAAGTGCCAGATAACTAAACAACAACAGCGATCTCACCATTCAAAATCAGGATGAACTGGAACAGGACTCAAACTGGATGCATGCCTTAAAAGCAGAATTCAATGAAAAAGACTAGAGTTATGAGCACATAAGATGTTTTAGACATATTTAGGGTATGAAATGTTTGCTACCACAAAAGTCTGCAGCAATGTTTCGCAACGTTAGGCAAACGTTTCAGGTAAAACCACAGCAGGATTTTTTTTTGTGCTAACGTTTTGACAACATTATTAAAGACCAGATCACAACAAACGTTACTGGAAGAATATTTGCTTTAGGTAAAGTTCGAAGAACGTTCACTGGTAGATGCTGGTCAATTTTCATTGTAAAGTAACAAAAACTCATAATTTGGAGATTCCTTCATGTCTGGATGAATCACAAACATGCCAAACTGTAATACTGTATGTTAGGGGTTTGTTTGAATCACTTACCAGAAACATGATCAATAATAACAGCAATGCTTTACTTAGCAAACACTCCTAATAGATGTAATCTTCTCTTCCTTGTTTCTTACCATGTCTCATCCAAAGCAATTATGTACAGTTTATTAATAACAAATTCACTCTGAAAAGGAGCAGCAAAGACTCATTCCCTCCTTGACACACACTCTTTGGCTCTGACAGCGACAAGTCAACCCGAAGGTCAAGCCACAATGAAGGCAGAATGTATTTTATATTGATCAACTGTTTGGACTAATTATATTACAGTGAATCGTGACAGAGCTCACACAGGAGGAGGAGGAGAGCAACTCGACTCTCGTGTTAAACACGAATCAGAGATATTCTGAATGCAAGACTTCAACTCTCTCCAGGGTTCGTGTTATGTGCCACTAGCCGTAACAAACAGAATATCAAAAATAATTACTGTTTTCAAACCCTCAGACAAACAGAACCAGACAAATCCTCCCACCCAAACTCAGGCCTTTGTTTGAGCCGATGTTGGGCCACTCAAACACGGACATTTATACTCCATTTGAGGAGACTAGTGGCACAGATATTGTATATATTTGGCTTCTCAATATGGTCTATAATTTTAAATGACAGTGTGAAGGAAGGAGAAAAGAACTCACCACCACCGTCTTCAAAGTATTATATAATCTGATGTCAAATACAACTTTTTAAAGTATTTCTTCAGACTATCATGGACAGGTACAAAGATTTAAAAAACATGACACTGATCAGAAGTAGTAAGAACTTTTTAAAAACATAAAACCAACCCAAGAACCATTTTTAAACCCAAAGTGGTGATCTTAAAAATCCATACAACAATTAAAATGACTCACCCTCATGTTGTTCCAAACCTGCATGACTTTCTTTCTTCTGCGGAGCACAAAAGAAGACTTGAAGAGTGTTGGGAGTCAAACGTTTGCACCCATTGACTTCCATTGTAATATCTTCTTTAACATACCGTCATAAGAAGAGACATCTTAAGCAAGTTATTTTCTATTTCTTCAGAAAGGCATCATGGTTGCACATTGGTGGCCATTAACGTCTACAACAGGAACTGTATTGCACTAATTGGATGCCAACCGTTCAGAGGGCCGATCACCACATGTGGATGTCCAATGACCTCGACTCACGAGAGTAATGAAGAGCAGGCAGTGGTACTATTTTACCAACGTTGAATAACAATAATCAAATACACTGTGTACATATTTACCGTCAAAGGATTACACAAATGCAAAGAAAATGTAGCCTATATGAAGAGCGTAGGCCTGCGCAAAATAATAAATAAAATAAACAATTATTTCAACAGCTTTGAATTTCAAAGATAGGCTACAGATGTCAGCTGGTCTCGTGATTAGGCAGTGAAAACAATAACTGCAACAGTAAGTGCTAGTCTCTACAGTTCTTTAAGATGCTCAGATGTCCAATAGCGATGTGAAGTTGGTCGTCGAGATGCAGTCTCAGGCACTGATGTATGATGAAGCCTACGCGATAATAAATAAAGTCTAGGAGGTGTATACTGAGTATTCATCAAGTTGATGTATGGCTCTCAAATGTGGTTATTCAAGAATCGTCACTATGGAAACTTCCGCGCGAAGTTTAATACCATCCGCTGCCAATCAAGGCTCAAAGTGAAGGCCCTGCAGAAAGAGATTTTGATCAATGTTATTTTACTGCTTTACAGGTAAGACTGCAGGACCTCAGCTTTCCCTCAGGATCCGAACGGGAAAATTGATCCGCTCTCGCGCGATCTCAAATTAAGCCACACCTCCTCACATTCAAATCAATGACCAACATTATAGCTGCACAGCCCTTATAATAATGAACACAAACTGAACATGGGCTTTTCTTACAACGTCCAATGCATGGAAGTGGAAAACCATCTTGCACTGGAGCATTACATGTTTTTAAACCAAAACACTGATCTAAAGAACATATCCTACGATGCAACATCAATCATTTTTAATGTCCAAACACATAAAACCAACCCAAGGATCCTATAAAGTAGCAATCTTAAAGGGATGGTCCATCCAAAAATTGAGTTTGTTCCAAATCTGTATGACTTCCTTTTTTTGTTCTTTGCAACACAGACGACCTTTTGAAGAATGTCAACAGTGGAGCATCGACTTCCATTGCATTGACAAAAACATTTCTCAAAACATCTTCTTTACTGTTCCACAAAAGACATGCAGTTCTGAAAAGACAACAGGGCGAGTAAAAGACAGTATTTTCATTTTAAGGTGCAAGTATGGCCCTCACAAACACGTTTTACATATTAGTTTACATGTGTTTCACGTGATCTCATTGGTTTCACAGGGGAATTTTTCATGTTTCAGATGTGAGTTATATTTCACATGTGATCTCATCTGTTTCAAATATGATCTTGATTCACATGGGAATTGTATATTTGTTTCACGTGTTATTTAATGGGTTTCACGTGGAAATTTTACATGTTTCTCATGTGATCTCGTGTTTCACATGGGAACCATTCTTATATGTTTTTTGTTAGAACATTTCAGCAGGTTTTATGAATATGTGGGGTAATGTTCTTTAATTGTTGGCTTGTATATATGGAACTGTTTCTTCCACTAATAGTTTTTCTTTTCTCTTTTTTTGTGCCTTTTTATTAAAAATGGGAGTTCAAAGCAGTGTTGCGGACATTACATTTTTTCACGTGGGAATTTAACATGTTTCTCATGTTCCAGAAGCATACATTTCCCACGTGCAAAACACATTTCACATTTCACATGAGCTTTTGGCATGTTTTCACATTTTTTGCACATGTGAAATTCGTGTGGTTTGTCTGTAAACACATATTCATGTCACACCAACAACTAACTTTCATCTCCATCAGCAGGGCTTTAAACTCTTATTAGTATTCTCTCCCTGGGCTGAACAACTGATGAAGGTTTACCTGCCCACCAACAGCTGCATTTGATGCTTGAGATCTCATTCATGCACACACAGACATGGCTTTATGATGAAGCAACTTTTACCCCAGTGTTGCTTAGCAACCGTAATCTCCATTAAGTATCAAAGTTTAGTGTGAGGATGGCAAAGAAAAAACTGTAGTTGCTTGGTTTGCTTAGCACAAATATTTCATGTGGAGAAAAAAAAAACATTTATGAAGCCTCGGCGTGTGTGAGGCATCAGGGCAGGTGATGAGCTGTGTGACCTCTGGCGTCTATGTGTGTGTGTGTGTGTGTGTGTGTCGGGATTCAGGTCTCGGCACAGGCTGCAATTAATAATGGATGGATGTTACTTACACACGGAAACGCACAAGGCATTTCCCCCAGACCTCCTCTGATGAGTTTCTGCCTCATTTAGGATCATGTTCCTGCCGTTCCTCGCGGGAACTCTTTAAAGCTGGCTGGGATATGTCTCGCTTTCTCTCGTTCTCCATTCAGATGATCTCTGTTCTGCTGCAGTCTATTGCTGGATGGAGAGCTTATGGGTTTCACTTTATTCTGATGGTCCCTTTAACTCATTCTGTTGACTATAAGTAACTTTGCATTTGCATGTGAACTAACTCTCATTAGAGTATTAGTAGAGTATTAGTAGTCAAGTCAAGTGTATTTATATAGCACTTTTCACAATATAGATTGTATCAAAGCAGCTTCACAGTATCAATCAAAATAACATAACAGTGTTTGTTTCTTAGTGGAAAAAACATCCACGTTTGGTAGGGCTGATCAATGGTATTAATGCTTGGTTAATTAATTTGTATATCCCCATAGTATAGTATTAGTAGAGTGTTAGTAGAGTATTAGAGTATTAGTAGAGTATTAGTAGAGTATAAGAGTATTAGTAGAGTATTAGAGTATTAGTAGAGTATTAGTCGAGTATTAGAGTATTAGTAGAGTATTAGAATATTAGTAGAGTATTAGAGTATTAGTAGAGAGTATAGTATTAGTAGAGTATTAGTAAAGTAGTAGTAGAGTATTAGTAAAGTATTAGCAGAGTATTAGTAGAGTATTAGTAGAGTATTAGTAAAGTATTAGAGTATTAGTAGAGTATTAGTAAAGTATTAGCAGAGTATTAGCAGAGTATTAGAGTATTAGTAGAGTATTAGTAAAGTATTAGAGTATTAGTAGTGTTAGTAGAGTATTAGTAAAGTATTTGTAAAGTATTAGTATACGATTAGTAGAGTGTTAGTAAAATATTAGTAGAGTATTAGTAGATTAGAACAGTATTAGTAGATTAGTAGAGTATAAGTAGTTTAGTAGAGTGTTAGTAGAGTATTAGTAGATTAATAGTAGTTTAGTAGAGTATTAGTAGAGCATTAGTAGATTAGTAGTAGAGTAGTAGAGTGTTAATAGAGTATAAGTAGAGTGTTAGTAGATTAGTAGAGTATTAGTAGATTAGTAGAGTATTAGTAGAGTATTAGTAGATTAGTAGTAGAGTATTAATAGAGTATCAGTAGAGTATTAGTAGATTAGTAGAGTATTAGTAGATTTGTAGTAGAGTATTAATAGAGTATCAGTAGAGTATTAGTAGATTAGTAGAGTATTAGTAGATTAGTAGTAGAGTATTAATAGAGTATCAGTAGAGTATTAGTAGATTAGTAGAGTATTAGTAGAGTATTAGTAGATTAGTAGTAGAGTATTAATAGAGTATCAGTAGAGTATTAGTAGATTAGTAGAGTATTAGTAGATTAGTAGTAGAGTATTAATAGAGTATCAGTAGAGTATTAGTAGATTAGTAGAGTATTAGTAGATTAGTAGTAGAGTATTAATAGAGTATCAGTAGAGTATTAGTAGATTAGTAGAGTATTAGTAGACTGGTAGGGTTATGGTTAGAATAAGTTGACATGTAGTTGCAAAGTTACTTATAATCAACAGAACGTTCAAAAGTGACCATCAAAATAAAGCGTTACCAGGTTATGAAACGGACCATGAAATCCAGCTTAAGATGTTGTCACCTCACACAAACTACTGTAAATCCTGTCATTGCGTACTTGCAAATTGAGGATTTACAGTTTGGGATTGGTATTGGAACATTAGGGTCTGAAGAGACACGATTAATGTGGATTTTGTCTTATTTAAAGTTCTGTGCCCCTGCGGTCCCGTGTCAGGTTCTCATAAAGGCTGTGTGGGGATTATAGGGTGATGTATTTTGTCTCATTCCATCCAGCTTTATTCAAACAAGGTTTTCGTCTGCTGTAATGGATGCCCGTTTATCAGAAACTGCCAAAGACTGGAGTAGTGACGAAGCTACTTCGTTACAATTTATTCATTTCTGTGCTTAACGGGTTAGTTCATTTAAAAATTACATTTATGTCATTAAGTATTCATTCTCATGTTGTTCCAAACCTAACTTTCATTCATCTTTGGAACACAAATAAAGATTTCATCAAAAAGATCTGAGCGATTTCTGTCCCTCCATTGACAGTCAACGCAACTACCACTTCAAAAAGAGATGGTAAAACTAATCTATATAAATTGAGCGGTTTATTCCAACATTTTCTGAAGAGACTTGATCACTTTATATGATGAACAGATTTAATTTAGGCTTTTTATCACATATAACCTGCTTGACGCGAGTGAACAAACTTCTTGATGAAGCTCAAACATGCTGAAGAAACAAGAAACGAATAAGCTTGATTAATTGAAAAGAGTGTGATCAAAGCCCTGAAAAAGAAAATAAAACACAACAGAAAAAGTGAAGTAAAGCGAGTAGAAGTTCTCCCAGTAACCCACTGCTGTTAGTAGCTACTGCAGTCAATTGCCTCTGACATCTCGTCAAACACCAAAAATCATCCAGTCGTGTCTAAACTTCATTTCGTCCAAGTTTACCTGAGTGAGTTTTCAGTAAAGTTCACAGGAGAGATACCTTTCCACGAGCTCCCGTCGTGGGCTCGTCCTGCTCTGTATTCTGCAGATCTCTCGGCATGATTCGGGATGCATTGCGTTTTCTTCTTGCACACAGTCGATCTGGAAATGAGATCCTCTTTTCTCACACTATAGTGCATCTCAATTACACACTCACTTGGCAAAGAAGAGCTGACTTCACTGCTCTTTTCCTTTCATAAAGATTTGCAGTGAAATGTTTTCCAGTATTGGAAGCAAATTTCTGTTTTTGTGGCCTTGATTCAATGCAGCATTAAATGAAACAACACAAAACTAATGTGTGCTTACTTAAACTCAACGCAATAGCAATGCACAAACACATCAAACCAAAGACTAAACTGAACTTAACTCAAATACATATATGAGGGAAATTGATTGAAGATAGTTATTAGTATTAGATAGATAGTTTATTAAATGTAGTGTAGGCAATTTGTTTTATAAACACTTTTTTGTTATACTGGTTGTAATGTCTTCACATGCTGATAGCAATCAATAAAAGATTTGGTCTAGAGTGGGATTTCAAAGCTAGCTTGCTATTGCTAGTCACTCTGAAATTGCCTACCTTCCCTTTAAAAGCTTTTAAGTTAAACTTTACAGAGATTTGCACTCAAAAGTAGTCCAACCCCAAATTTAAACAGTAACAAGATTAAATTTAGAACATATTCAACTTCAATCAAACTTTCAATTCATTAGCATACAAGCCTTCATAAATGGTTTACTAAAACCATGTTTACTAAAAATTTAATTCCCATTAGATAATAGATAATTCTGCAGAATTATGTAATTTTGATGACGTAAAAAGTCACTCGTCACTTTCAGAGCATCGTTCTTGCAAACAATTCACATTCAAACCTGAATGGAAAAGGTTTTGAAATGAACACTGAACGAGTTGTCAAAGCTTAATGGTGGTGATGTGCAAGTCATGTGACCGTGGTGTAGTTCATTTATAGCCTGCGTTTATCTTATCTTGTATTTAGGCTTCAAAAATTGATACGTTTTGTTCAGTTGTGAAGATTATTATGATGAACAAAATGTGTAGGAATCAAACTTTTGTTGATCTCAGAAATGTTCTGCAATAATTCAAAAGCCAATGGAAAAAATCCAATTGGGATTTTGTCATCATTGAGTTGTGCTGATTCAATACTGTAATGCTTTAATGCTACAGAGAGAAGGTCTCATTGGCAGGAGCTCTGCGCCGTAAACACTTCAGATCCCACAACAGGGCTCTTCATCAGAAGAGGGCCCTTGAACGAGCGTCTTTACACTGTTGTACTTTAGGAAAGATGTCCTGGTCTGACCTGGTCTCTGATGAAGTCAGGGTTGGGAAGAGTAAATACAGCATGTGTTTAGTAACAAAAAAGACTCATAGCAAATTATAGCTTTAGTTAATGAAGTGGAGATACCCTTCACTGGAAGCCATAAGCTTTCTCATACCTGTAGTGTCTTAACAGCAAAGCTGCTATTTACCACAATGAGAGTTAAAACTTGATGTTTTAGAATGATTAGGATTTTCTATGATCTTGATATCAAAACTTAAACAGATATTTTACATGCACAATAAGTAGGCTTCACAATTGCTGTAAGGAACGCCACTGGAAATGAATGACTTTAGGTCTGTGCAACTCGCTGTCAGGTTGAACACCTTTATGAATCGTTCATTTATTGGCCAACGGGAATATTTTTGCCCAGCACGCCTGGTTTCTCTGTGCATGTACACTGCTTAATCGTGTGATTTAACCTTTCAGTCTGTCCTTGATAAAATCAGTTTAAGGCTAAGGTTAAAGCCGGCTTATTAAACACAACCAGCGTTAGACACTCAAGTGCACCGTTAAAAAGTTTGCGGTCAGTGTATTATTGATAATAATATTTCTTTTCAGGTTTTGTGCTGCATAGAAAGTTCAAAAGAACAACATTTATTTGAAATAGAAATCTTTTAACATTATACAATCTTACTGACCAAAAACTTTTGCATGGTAGCTTAAATTCTAAAAGTGTATTTTTTTAGTGTAGGGTTAGAGATGTATTAAATTAATTTTCCAAAAGCTTAGCCGTTATGTTAGTTGTCTATCTGCTAAAAATATTGAAATCTGTCCATAAATCAAACACTACAGGCAAACATGAAAACAGTCTTCTTGTTACAAGATCCTCATTTCAACCAGGAAATGCAAAAATGCAAGACAAAAAAAAAAAAATTAAGTCATTCAGCTTTAGCATTAATCATTATTATTTCTGAACATAAAAAATGCATGTACAGTCAGTCTGAGCAGAGTTTGGTGACACAGACCAGAAGATGATTTGGCAAGAGAAGCTTCTGACTACACCTGAAGCATGTCAGTAAGGTATTTGCTTTGATAAATGTCACTTTTGATCTCTGAAAAGATAAATGCTAGTCTAAAACATGAGTATGAATTGCTGGCAAACTCCCGGTGTTCACTTCATTCACTGCAAGCTGAGTGTATACAGCTCACTGTGAGCTTTTAAGCTTATGGCTACTTGGAGTTTATCGCCGTTCTGACTTGCAAGCACTGCTGTTAAAGCCTGGCTGTGCACACACACACACACACACACACACACACACACATAAAGAGTCTATCATGTCTCAGTGTTTCTTCTTCCTCCTCTCAGCATGTGTCCAGGTGTGTGTTTCTCCTCAGGGGTCGATGGGCTCACCGTCGAGATGCTGGGACGAGGGAGGAGGCGGGGCTAAAGAGGAGGGGGCGGAGTCACCCGAGCCATACCTGTTCTGGAGAGATCGGGACACGTAATCCCAGTATTCCCTTCGAATGGTGTCCTTCTCCTCAGCCAGGAACTTACAAAGCTAAAACACACAAACAAAATCAAGACTCTTTATCATCGACGGAGACCGTAGAGATGCATCAGGACACTAGGGCTGTCAAATTAAAATACAAATTTCCACTATTCTTCAAAAATAAAAATCAAAAATGCACATTTGAATGCAAAAATTATCAGGACACTAGGGCTGTCAAATAAAAATTCAAATTTAGAATATTCTTCTAATAAAAAAAATAAAAAAACCCTGCACATTCGAATGCAAAAAAGTGGTTTATTGATTTGGTTTATACCCCTCTCTTATTGTTATTGTAATTATTTTAAATTTTTTTCCTTTTCTCTTCTGCTCTCTGTTATTGTATGTTTTCTTTAATTTGCAATAAAAAAAATAAAATAAAAAGATTTGGTTAATATTTGCTTATTTCACTCGCTTGCACCCTCTTGTGGGCACAGGAGACAATACAGTGCTTTTTTAAAGTATTGCCTTTAGAATTGAAATATATTTAGAATTTGGCTAATATTTAAGTCAAGTCACCTTTATTTATTTAGCGCTTTTTACAATACAGTGTTTCAAAGCAGCTTTGCAGAGATAACAGGAAAATAATGCAACAGCGTTTGTTGAAAATAGCATCACAGTCCAGCTTAAGCTCAGTGATGTTCAAGAAGAAGTCTGACGAGAAGATTCAAGAAAATGGGTTTTAAACTCAAAGACATTGCGTGAACACGGTACATATTTCAAACGGTGTAAAACAACAGGGGAGTAAAGTCTAAATGCAGCTCTGACATTTCCCCACGTAACGAGCGTCTGCGTGCGAGAACCGACGGCTCCCTCTGAGCAGCAGTAAAAGCCAGTTCAGACTTTATGAAAGGAAATCTGCTGGTTATGCTCATCAATATTCTGCACTTCAGTCTCACGGAAAGGTCAGCGGTCTGAGTTCTCAAGCTCGACCTGATGAGAAATTCTCTAGAAATATGAGCAGAATCCTTTCTAGAGCCTATCAAGAATTGTGAAGCTTCCACTATAGAACGCCTCAGAACCATTTTAGAACAATTCTGAGGATTCCACTGTAGAAAGCATCGCAAATATTATATAACTATGTGATGGTTCCATAGAAGCACCCCTTTTAACAATTCTAGAACTGTGGTGAGGTTCTATCGTAGAAACCATTCCACTATTGGGTTCCACTATAGAATGCCTCGGAACCATTTTAGAACTATTCTGAGGATTCCACTGTAGAAAGCATCACAAATATTATATAATTATGTGATGGTTCCATAGAAGAACCCATTATAACAATTCTAGAACTGTGGTGAGGGTTCTACTGTAGAAATCATTCCACTATTGGGTTCCACTATAGAATGCCTCGGAACCATTTTAGAACTATTCTGAGGGTTCCACTGTAGAAAGCATAACAAATATTCTATAACTGTGTGATGGTTCCACAGAAGAACCCCTCAGCACAATTTAAGACCAGTTGTGAGGGTTCTACTGTAGAAACCATCACAAATAATTTTAGAACAGTCTGAGGTTTTCACAGTAGAAAACATAAGAACCATGTTAGAATTATTGTAAAAGTTCCACTCTAGAAACCACAAATATTCTAGAATCATGTGAGGGTGCAACTATAGAACCCCTCAGAACCGTTTTATAACTATTCTTAGGGTGTCACTGTAGAAACCATCACAATCTTTCTAGAACAGTGTGATGTTTCCACATTAGAACCCCTGAGAACTATTTTAGAAACTATTGTAAAAGTTCCACTGTAGAAACCATCAAAAATATTATATAACAATGCGAGGACCCATCAGAACCATTCTAGACCTATTCTGAGAGTTCCACTGTAGAAACCATCAGAAATTTTAGGACTGTGTGAGGCTTCCACAGTAGAACCCCTCAGAACCAATTGTGGAACTATTCTGCGGGTTCCACTGTAGAAACATCACAAACATTCTAGAACTATGTGAGGGTTCCAAAAAAGAACCATTCTAGAACAGTTTAAGAGTTACATGAAATAATAATTTAGAACCATTCTAGAACAGTTTAAGGGTTACATCAAATAACCGTTTAGAACCCTTTCTAGAACTAAGTGAGGGTTCCACAAAAGACCCACTCTAGAACAGTTTAAGGGTTACATCAAATAATCGTTTAGAAGCCTTCTAGAACTAAGTGAGGGTTCCACAAAAGAGCCATTCTAGAACAGTTTAAGGGTTACATCAAATAACCGTTTAGAACCTTTCTAGAACTAAGTGAGGGTTCCACAAAAGAACCACTCTAGAACAGTTTAAGGGTTACATCAAATAATCGTTTAGAAGCCTTCTAGAACTAAGTGAGGGTTCCACAAAAGAGCCATTCTAGAACAGTTTAAGGGTTACATCAAATAACCGTTTAGAACCTTTCTAGAACTAAGTGAGGGTTCCACAAAAGAACCACTCTAGAACAGTTTAAGGGTTACATCAAATAATCGTTTAGAAGCCTTCTAGAACTAAGTGAGGGTTCCACAAAAGAGCCATTCTAGAACAGTTTAAGGGTTACATCAAATAATCGTTTTGAAGCCTTCTAGAACTAAGTGAGGGTTCCACAAAAGAACCATTCTAGAACAGTTAAAAGTTAAATAATCGTTTAGAACCTTTCTAGAACTATGTGAGACAGTGTTCCACACTACAAGCTCTCAGAAACGACTGCTTGCGGGTTACAACAAATAATCTTTTAGAACCATTCTAAAACCATGTGAGAGCTCAAATGTCCAATTCTTTAGAATCAAGAAAATCCTTTCTACATCCACTACAACTGAGAACTTTACGATAGATTCTGTTCTGATCCAATCTAGAACTGAGTGTTCCAAAATAAAATTGGTTCTAGAATCACGTGAGGACTCAGAGAATACAGTTCTAGACCTATGCACTTCACTGGATAAAGTTAATTTTTTTGCCTCGGCACAGAAGAACTACACATTTCATATCCGTGGAGATTTTTCCTCTGAACACTTTCATATTCCTCATCTCATATGCGTGTGAGGGTGACGGAAGCTGAAAGGTTGAACCAGTTTTTTTTTTTTTTTTTTACACTACACCACGGCCTCAATTTCAAAACAGAAAATCATTTTCAACTCCATCATGATCATCATTGTGGCTCAGGATGAGAAACGCACAGAAAAGAAATCTCATTAACCTCAACACAGACACAACATCCGCACGTTTGCAGAGGAAAACACAAGGCCTGTCACGGAGAAATACTCAAGAGACGAATAATACTTTCTCTGTTTTGATTTTCCCTCCTTCACGGCGCAGACAAGCTCTTTGTTGTACGGAGGCAGCCATGTAATGTTTTATATGCATTTAGTTTGATATGAAACCATAGATCAATAATTCATTAACATCTATTAAAGTTGTGTTGAGTTAATATTTAAGACAAGTGCTTTCAGCTAAAAACAGAATTTCAATTTCTCTAGTAATTACCCAAATCACTGGACGTGGATTTTGTCTACTGTTTTGTACGAACCGCCAAACTGTGAAATATTCATCATATTCTATAAAATATAGAATACGTGAGTGAACCTGAACGCTACAAGAGATGAAATATAATTACTACACCAACGGATAAAACCACGTATTCTTTATGAAAACGCTTTAAATGTAACATGGGCTAATTAATATTAATATTTATGATGAAAAAACTCAGCATTTGATAGTGTTATACATCATAAATCGCTCCTAAACTGAGTTCATCAGTTCTTAAAGTTGTTGCACAATGGATTTACAACAGCAGGTTTGCATCAATTACACGCTTTGATGATTATTCAACGATTTAAAACAATAAATATGCTGCCATTTACTCACAAAAATTGAAACTTCACAGCAAGCATGTTTAAATGCACAGTAATATCAGCATTTGATTATATTCTGAATATGCATGCGTGAAGTAAATGCATTTAATAACACAGATGGCATATTGTATACAAGAGAGTAGCATGGAGAAAAATAGCATTTTTGATTACTTGTCTACTGGTTATATTCAAAACCTATGAAGACTATTTTATTTAAATAATAAAGGCTTAATACTGTAAAAAAAAAAAACTAGGACTTTAAGCACTTCTTTTTTGGTTTTCAAGGATTACAATCAGAGATCGCACTTATCAAACAATGTCTTTAGTATTTTTTAAACTTAAATTACAGATATAAGACATCCAAATACAACGTTTTTAATAATTTATTTAAAAAACATTTATAATGGCTATTATTGTTCAAAAGTAATTTTTATATTATAATGTTGGCGTATTTTGTATCGAGAAAGGTCTGATGGGGCTTTATCAGACAGGCTGAAATTGTCTATTGTCTATAAATCTATTGTATTTAAATAAGGCAAGCACTTTTTAAGTACTTCTTTGTAAATATGGCTGTTTTCAAGGGTTTACCAGGGTTCAAATTTCAAAAAGTCAAGTACTTTAAAGGAACACTTTTTTTTTAGAAATAGGCTCATTTTCCAACTCCCCTAGAGTTAAACCGTTGAGTTTCACCGTTTTCGAATCCATTCAGCCGATCTCCGGGTCTGGCGGTAGCACTTTTAGCATAGCTTAGCATAGATCATTGAATCTGATTAGACCGTTAGCATCTCTCTCAAAAAAATTACCAAGAGTTTTGATATTTTTCCTATTTAAAACTTGACTCTACCCAGTGCCATGGGTGAGCAGGTGCAATGATATTACGCAGCGCCTGAAAATAGTCCCCAGCTTTATAACTTCCACCGTGACCGGCACTAAGTTTCAGGCGCTGCGTAATATCACTGCGCTGCTCACCCATGGCACGGCAGCAAAAGCTCCTTGATTATTACGCAGGAATGAGAGTGTAGTTCCTGGCCAACTTTTCATTTTAGTCTTAGTTCACGATGTATCTACAGAAGAGTCAAGTTTTAAATAGGAAAAATATCAAAACTCATTTTTTTGAGAGAGATGCTAACGGTCTAATCAGATTCAATGATCTATGCTAAGCTATGCTAAAAGTGCTACCGCCAGACCCGGAGATCGGCTGAATGGATTGGAAAACGGTAAAACTCAACTGTTTAACTCTAGGAGAGCTGGAAAATGAGCCTTTAAGCACCCAGCACGAACCCTGTAATAAGGCTCTGAATGGTAAAATGATGTTTGTGTAAACATGGCCCTTGTTTTCTGTATGTGTGAAGTCCCAGCTCACCTCCAAGGCCTTGCTGAGTGTCTCTCGCTGGTCATGGCTGGAGTTGTTGGTCTCCAGAGCGTCTTCGTAGAGGTCGACCAGGAAAGCGGTGAGATATGGAGAACTGCACGAGTCCTGAAGCTCGGTCACTTGCTCCAGAAGTCCAGCATACGAGGACAAACCACCATCCTGTAGGATTCTGAGTCACACAACCCACACATACATCATCTACACATATGACATGATCTACACATATATGTTTTGTCTGTTTGTTTTATTATTTATATACAATATGCTGTCATCTGTGTCCCTTTGGGTAACTGTGTTCAACATTATTATATTTAATTTTAACCTAATGTTGAAAATTTAGTGAATTTGTACACTGTATTAATTTAAAGGATTTAACGAGTTATATTGTTTTTATATTTTGTATTTTCCTTGTAATGTTTTAAAGCTGTTTTTCTTTTTAAGGTAGACATTATTAAGATCTGTCCAGGGACAACAGATGAAAAATAGCCTTTTGGCTAATTCTGGTGCATTGCAGTAATGCTAAAATGTACACTGTCCCTGTCAAATAAATGAATAAAATAAAAAATAAATGCTTTGGCAACATTGTGATACACAGTCATGCTAATAAAGCTCATTTGAAATTGAAAATTGAAATGAATCATGATGCTATGAGATAAACATTGTACTCATCTAAATAAATATGCATCGTTTAAAACAAGTATTTATTTATTTCAAAAAATGCAACAGAAATAGTGATGCTTGCTTTGGCAAACACTGGATCTATTAATGATCCATGTTATGTTTTTGTCCATATATTCTTATAAACATTAATTCAGGCTCTTCAGTGCAAACTGTGTTAGTCTTCCTCTGTTACTGGTGAGCATCTGCCATCTGCTGGTATATGTTTGAAATGTACTGTATGTTTGAAAGAGAAATCAGATCTTAATCAGATGTTTATATCTGTTTTACAGCTCTCACCCTTTTAAATAGTTCCAAGCGCTCTCGTTGTGAGGAGCTTTCTTTATTTGTTTCAGTGTGTACCTAAAGAAAGAGAGAGAGAGAGAGAGGATTTTATAACACTTTATTAAATCATTTATAAACAATTAATAAACATACTCTTTACTCAAGACACTTAGCAAAAATTCATTCATCATCCTTATCAAAGCACAACATTTCTTTATAATTCCATACATTTTCAAATTCCTCTTTATTCTTCATTGTTTTATAAAATATGAGAGAGGGATTGCATGGGTATTTGGTCCTTTTTACTTGCCAGTAACACATAATAGTCTATAAATGTGAATTCTATAAAGAAAGTTTTTGAAAAGCAGGTGGAATCAAATAAATAAACATTCACATGTTGCAGTATTTGTTTGGAGAGTAACCACGCATCTTATATGATATAAATCTTTGTTAACGTTCATGAAAGGCATTATAAAGCGTTAACGACGGTATATAGTAAAAAATATACAGATTTCCTTTTGAAACCAGGACAAAATAAGTTTAAACCTGTCATTATTGTAATTTTTTAGATGCATCAAGTTAGGGAATAAGGCAAAACTCCGAAAGCCTTAGAAAACCGTGAATCAAAACAAAAATTAGTGTGACCATTGGAAGTTTTACACATTTTTTTTAGCAGCTTTAAGGGATTCATGCGAGCGGCGCAACGACTCATCCGTTTCATGATATACATTTTTGCATTGTAAAAACATGAAAATGGTAGTGCTGCAAACATGACATCCAATCAAATGACCTCATCTTCATTGGTCAAAACTGATGCCTCCACACAAGCAGCGTGCAGATGATAGGTTGTGTGCAGAGTCTGCTGCCTTAGCAAATCACGCTACATTACTGCTGTGCTCGACAATGTACCTTTGTAAAAGTTGGGTTTCAGCACTTATAGCATTAAGAACAAATGCAGACACAGGATATGCATAGAGATCGATTTAAGACTCAAACTCCCTTCGATGAAAAACACCACGAGTTCTTGTTTTTAATGTGGATAATACTAGCCGATTATCCACACGATTCCAGATGTGGCACTGATTTTACACAACAGTTCAACAAACAAAAAAGGTAATATTAAGTGATGTACATTTTAAACAGTATTGTTTGCTCTATTTCGCAACAAAATAATTTCAATGAAAGCCACAGCAGAACTTTTGTGCATCTGCAAGCAACATACATTTAGTGAAAGAATCTGCGGCTTTGAACGAATCAATGGCTACGCTTGCATGCAACCCAATAATCCGTCAGTCGACGGCTCAGTCGGACTGAAAGCCTTCATGTAAACACTTTAATCGATCTGATAGAGCTCGATCCGAATTAAATTTCGATCGGATTGAAAGGGGTGGTTTATTCCTTTTCTAATCTGATCGAGAGAACATGTAAACACTTGAACGGATTGAAAACCTGAAACTGAAAGGACTGCGCATGCGCAATGATGTAGAAATAGCTTGATGACGTGTGACGCGCTGAACGAGCTGTTCTTCTGTTGAATAAAGTGTCATATAAATGAGTGTCCGTAATTCTATAATTCTCCTTTCCCTGTGAAGTGGAGAGGACAACATCCCACAGTCCTTGTTTCAGATTTATCCACAGACGACTGGTTCGGGCATTTTTACCTCGTGATCAATGCTCATTTACACCAAATTATGACCAGAAATGGATAAATATTAAGTCTGCTGTTTAAACAAATAAAGAACCAGTGTAGAAGAAGTTATGAGCAAACAGTGGGAAACTGTATATTCGTGCAGTGTGCGCATGTCAAAAATATATTCCGATTTGAAGCTTGTGACGTAAACGCACACATAAACCCGATCACGTTTAGCGTTCACGTAAACACTAATTCAGATTCATCAATCCGAGTGAATTCAGTCCGATTGAAAAAAGTTGTGCATGTAAACGTATACAATGATTCAATGACTCGTTCATAAATACAGTCATATTTAAAAGCATCACTTCATCATTTAATATTTCTCTATTGAACATAGGGCTGCACTTTACGTGCGAAAATCGATTGCACAATCGATTGGACCAACACAAGTTCGAAAACGAAAACAGGGAATCGATTTTAACACCTTTTTTTTTTTTTTTACCAAAAATGTGTTTTAGGTGGACAGATCAATACAGTACACAGAACATGTAGGATGTTGGAAAATAACAATGTCTTTTCTGTAAACCAAATTCTTTTTAATATTCGCTATTATTCAATGCAAGTGAACAAGCGCGCCGTTATTTGTTGCGTAGTGACGTGTGTGTTCAAGTAAGCCAGAAATGCGCAGATTCTTCGCAATACGCTGTATTTATTATACATGATGACTCACGAGTTGCATATTTGCGCAAAATCCGCGCAGATTTGGCTACACGAACTTACCCAGAAAAATTAGTAAACAGAAACACGCCAAATTGGCTCGTGATTTGACGGTGTTTCCCGCCAAAGTTTTTTTTACCCGCGTTTGGCGGATTGGCGGGTGTTAATTTCAAACCCTGAATATTGCACTCCTGTTTTTCATTGTGCACGAAACCTCACGCCAATAAATCATCAGAAATATTGCTGACTTGTGCGCGTCTCAAGCGCCCTCTTTACGTTCGTCCGAAAGCCGGGTAGTTGTCCGTGGATTTGCCTATATTTGGTTTTGAAAATGGAAACGTCTTTAGACATGGAAAATCGATTTTACAATAGATTCAATGAACACTTATGTCTCAAAAATCAAACAGGATTTTTTCACTGAAGTGACAGCTCTAATTGAACATTAATGTCATTATTGCCATTTATTAATCTATTGCTTTATTTATTGTATTAATAATAATTAAATTAATGCAATTTTGACCCAAAACATGACACATACATTTAATAGGGTTAGAAAAACTCAATAATAACGTTATAATACATATTTAATGACAATATTTCTACTTGTTTGTTTTTTAAATATAAACATTTAAATGATGGTTGTCATAAAAAATGATGGATTTATTCAAACATACATTAAATATCTTCCAACATACCTTCTGATGTTCACTCATGTTTATTTTGTGCTGTAACTAGTAGTAAAGCGGAAGAGATGATCGGTTCACGTGCCGCTTTGCTTGATCTGAGGCACATTAAAGAGCCACAAAACGCTATTTATTGTTTGAAAATCGTAAAACAACTGAGCTAAGAAGTAACAAAGCACATTTTAAAGCTTTAAACATTTAAAACAAGCTTATTGTGATTTATTGGATGGATGCGCAACAAAATTGTTCATTCGTCAACTTAGACTGAAAGATTGATTCTTAGGATTTAATAATCAATATCAGTTGTTAAAAACGAGAATCGATTAAAACAGAGAATCAATATTTTTAACCCAGTCCTAGTATGTAGTGAAGAAATATAAAGATTTCCTTTTGAACTAAGAACAAAATCAGTTTAAACATTTCATTATTGTAATTTTTTCAGATGTATCACTGTTGGTGAATAATCACTCTCAAAACTTTGAAAGCCTGAGAAACGAAACAAAAATGAATTGTGATCATTGGTATTTTTGCGCAGTAATTTTATGTTTAAGCATAAAGGCTCTGGTTGGGTTTTGTCAGTGAATAAGACTCACTGCACTTCTCTGTCGAGGATGGCAGGGTCGGTGTATCCGCTGGTGTGACTGATGACGAAGTGTCTCTGATTCCAGGCCGAGTTATTCCTCACGTCCTCCTCTAACAGATCCTCCACATACTCCAGCTCTCCATCCCACAGCTTATACTCCTGTGACACACAGACTCCGACCATGAACATGCATAGTGCAATGACTTCAGTACCAAGTCGATACTGACATTTTAAAAATGTGACGCATTGAATGGAATCATAAACACCTCTGATTGGCCATTGTGTTCATGTTCATTGTGTTATGTCTGTGATTGGATACAATGATCAGCGCACGGGAGCGTTTGAACGTTTTTTTTAAAAACGGGAGAGGGAGCTTTTGAAAGCACAAGCATGACCGATCGGCCGATAGACGCCTGCTTTCGAACGCTCGCGTGTGTATCTGTGCAAGCGTTCGCTGAAGAGCGTCATTGATGTATATTTACTATATGTTTTTGAGGAGCAGATCATTGTAGCCGATCACAGACATATCGATGAGCTCGTGAACACAATGGCCAATCAGAGGCGTTTATGATTCCGCTCAACATTTCTTTAAATTTCATTTTCTACTTTTTTGTGGGTGATTTTTGCCTTTATTGTGATAGGATAGTACAGAGTGGACATTAAGGAGGTGGGAGAGAGACGGGGGACGGGATCGGGAAATGTCCACAAGCCGGGATTCGAATTCGGGTCGCCCGAAGCGCAACGGCGCTATTTTTTGCCCGCTTTTTTTACTTTTGACAACACTACATACATGCAGATCAGCGAACAGCTTACATGCCACACGAGGCTGTGAATCTGTACCTGGATGACCCACTGTCTGTGTTGCCACGCGTGGTAGTTCTTCGCATCTTGACTGAGAATTTCTGCTACAAACTGCAGCTCATCCGATGTGTCGTTCAGCCACTCCACCACCATCCGCCTGTGATGCCTGCACAAATTGTTTAATAAATAATAATTATTTCAGCTCTTTTCTCAGTCTGTCAGTAACGCTCTGTTTACTTCCTGTCTCTATGAAGCCCCTCCTCCTGAAAAGCACACTGTGCTCTGATTGGTCGGCTGGATCAGTGTGTTGTGATTGGTCGAGAGCTTTGAGTGTGTTTGGGAAATGTCCCTCCCCTTACCATAACCACCAGTTTAACACACTACTAACTAACTCAGCCAGGCCCCGCCCCTTTATTCTGCGTATGAATTATTATAATGAGGAATATTGTGACGTGTTCCCGAAAGAAACTCAAGACTACAATGGAGGCGTTTCAGGAGTTCAGAAACACTGACACTAAAGCCCCTTTCACACAGCGCTTTGAACCCGGCAAATTGCGCCTTCTGTGTGAACGCGAACACGACCCGGGATTGATGCCGGGATCGATGCCGGGTTGGGGACCGAGTAACATTGCCGTGTTCAGACCCGGAACGCGCGCAGTGTGAACAAAAGCCAGAACCAATGCCGTATAAGGGGTGTGTCGTAGTGATGATGCACGAGCCTTTGCAATGAGTAATTATCGTGCGACTCAGTTACTCTAGAAGAAAGTTTGTGTTCGTCATCGATACAAGAAAGAACGAAAAAATGTCTGCAAACTGGACTGAAGTAGAGACCCGAGAGCTCCTTGCAATCCGCGCCGAAGCTGAGATCGTTCGCCAAACTTCACATGAACCTGCTGGCTGAGGTGGACTTACCAAACCTGGTAGTTCTTGGGCTGATCTTCTATGATGGCCGTGATATACCTCATCTCTTCTCTCAGGTCTTTATCCAGAGCCCGCAGTAACACTCTTCTGTAGTGCCTACACACATCAACAAACACTATTTAATGCAGTGTCTTTGCTTTGAAGTGTTTTGCAGATAAAAGCAAGCAGGGGACTTGCTGATGTTTAGATCTGCAGACTGGGAAACGTGTTATAGAAAAATATTATATGTGTTATATACAGAAATAAACACTTTTATTGAGCAAGCATTAAACTGATTAAAAGATAGAATCTTTTGCAACAAAGTAAATGTCTTTTAATTTATTCCAAATAAATGCTGTTTGTTTGAATTTTCTATTCATCAAAGAATCCTAAAAATGTAAATGCATGACGGTTTCCATACAATAATGAAGCAGCACAACTTTTTTAAACATTGATAATAATCAAATGTTTCTTGAGCATCAAATCATGATATTATACTGATTTCTGAAGGATCATGTGACACTGAAGACTGGAGTAATGATGCTGAAAATACAGCTTTGATCACAGGAATAAATTACACTTTACTAGATATTCACATAGAAAACAGCCGATTTAAATTATCATAATAATTCAGAATTTTTACTGTATTTTGATCAAATAAATGCAGCCTTGGTGAGCAGAAGAGACATTTTTGAACGGTATTGTATCAGGTTTGCCTTTTAAAGTGCACTGGGCTGTAACATTTCTCACAGATTTCTATGTTAATTTAAATATTAGTCATCTCACCACACTGTGTAGTTGGCGGCGTTGAGCTCGATGGCTTCAGCGGTCAGTTCAAACGCTCGTTCACTTTTCTCATCGTTCTTCAGGAGCGCTCTGAACATGTCAAACACGTCTGTGACTGCAGATGACAAGACAAACCTTTAACATTTCATGTGCCTTAAAGTCCCCCTGTGGTGAAAATCCAGCTTTTAATGTTGTTTGTGTGTCTATGTGGTGTTTTTAATATGCTTAAAGCATGTGTAAGTTCATAAGTCGACAGTATTTTCTGCTTAAAACTGCAGTGAACCAAAGACAGTCTCAAAAACACGCTTTAAATCGCTGGTGTTTCTGACGTCACAAACGACCTTGTAACCAATCAGATCAACGTGTGATCGTCAACCAGTGGATCTCTGAGTGAGTGAGTGAGTGGAGGCGGGGCTCATTTGCATATTCATAGAACCACGTATACAAAATGAGGCAAGGGTGTCGAGTTACATTCAAGATATTTTAAGGCATGAAGACATTTTTTTCAAGGAAAAAACATTTAAATATGTCATTTTGGTGATCAAAGATGAGTTTTAAGGGATAAAATGATTGTCTACAGGGGGACTTTAACTAAACCAACAACTAATAGCATACAGTGAGCTAATCATTATCACAAAATAAACCCTGACAGCATGAGCGGGACCTGAATTGGACAGTAATAATTTATTTTGTGATAATTAAAGCTCACATTACCACATTAATTGCATGACTACTTAAATAAATGGAAATGAAAAAGAACAATGGACATAAGTTGGGATTATTCAATAATATGAGAAGAAAACGAGTGCGGAGTGATACAAGACGCATGAAAGAAACGGGACAGTGATAATGTGATGATGCAAATATCATTGAATAAAAGGCACTTACATTTCTCTGAATAAGCAATCTTCACCACAGGGTTTGGGCCATCATCTTGAGGAACCGGTTCCAGATCGGCCCACTCTTTTCTGTCCCTAAAAGAACAAAACAATTACTCCTGGTAATGTTAAATCAGAATAAGTTCCTCTCGCAGCATCTCTTCTCTTCTCTGATGATGTGGGCGGGGCTATAACCTGTCACTCACATGAGATCAGCCAATAGCAAACCACAACCATCCAATCAATTCCCCACAGACTAAATCAAGCCCCGCCCACATTTGTTCTTGTTCCAGAAGCGTTTCACTCAGATATACAGAACAATAGAGGAGAAAAGATGAGCTATTCTTCAAGGCTCTTTTAGTCCTACCTATTTATTTTGATTAAGTTCATTTAAAATACCATAATCCTCTTCAGCAAGTTTTATTCAGAATCAGGCAGGAATAAAGAGAAGTGACGGAGATAATCAGAAAACTATGGGGGTCAGAGTGTCAATAGAATTAATCAATCAATCAAGAAATCAGATTTGATTCTCTTCTTTCTCACAAACTTGTATTCAGTTAATTTGAATCCCTCAGAAAATGAGTTAACGTAAGTGCCAGAGCACATCAAACTAGATTCAGCATCGAACAAATTTCTTTAGGCACAATTTTATGGATTAATCTTGTGTGACTCACTCAGAATTAATTAATCAATTAAACTAACCTCAGAAAACACCTACTGTAAATCAGGATTAAACAGACTCTAATAGTCCTGATCTGGATTAAACAGACTCCTTCAGACGGGGATTAAAACTATATGGACTCTTTTCAGATCATGCGAATCCCTCAGAAAATGAGAAATAAAAGCAGCCATAATGAGTCTTAAATCAAAAAGACGCATTAAAATTAATAAAATCCTGCTCGGTTGAGTTCAAATGAATCATTCTGACGCATAGATTCGGTTCAAGTGAATGTGAATCACTCTGAAGTGACACCATAATACACAATACCAGAATTTTAGTGGTTTCAGAGTTTTAAACTAAGGATATAAATAAAACTTTTTCACCAGATTTGATAAAACGTTTAACTTAAGATTTTTTAAGCGCTCCTGATTCAGTAAATATGAATAACCCATAAACATAACCAATACAGCTCTCTGGACACTAATGTGCATTGCTTACATGTAACGAACTATATGTCATCTTAAAGCTGACATCCAACACAATAAAGAGAGAGAATGAGTAAATTAAACATCTATTTGAAGTGATTAGCCGCACACTCTCATTCAGAGTTAGCATGCTAAGCTAGCTGCTAAGCATACCTATAGAAGATATAACCTCCTTTAACAGGCTCCTCGTACTCCATCTCTGCCTCGTCCACAATGTTCTCCTCTTCCACTCCATCCTCCTCCAAACTCTCCGACACGGAGTTGGACATTTCTTCAACAGAGGCCATTGCAGAAAACTACACCTTGCTAATGCTAACTGTGCAGACTGGGTGAGGGCTATGGGAGATGACAGAAGCGTAGGCGAGACGCTTTCAAAATAAAAGCCTGAGTGAGAACACTTTCAAAATAAAAGCCTGAGTGAGAACGCTTTCAAAATAAAAGCCTGAGTGAGAACACTTTCAAAATAAAAGCCTGAGTGATAACGCTTTCAAAATAAAAGCCTGAGTGAGAACGCTTTCAAAATAAAAGCCTGAGTGATAACGCTTTCAAAATAAAAGCCTGAGTGAGAACGCTTTCAAAATAAAAGCCTGAGTGAGAACGCTTTCAAAATAAAAGCCTGAGTGATAACGCTTTCAAAATAAAAGCCTGAGTGATAACGCTTTAAAATAAAAGCCTGAGTGAGAACGCTTTCAAAATAAAAGCCTGAGTGAAACTTTCAAAATAAAAGCCTGAGTGAGAACGCTTTCAAAATAAAAGCCTGAGTGAGAACGCTTTCAAAATAAAAGCCTGAGTGATAACGCTTTCAAAATAAAAGCCTGAGTGAGAACGCTTTCAAAATAAAAGCCTGATGAAGACGCAAAAAAAAAAGGTCTGATCTAGATAAAGTCTGGTACAACATCTGGCCCACTTCCATCCACATAGGAAAAGAAATGCTTTTGTAAATCACAATGGCATTAAAAAGTCATCTTATGACACACTAAGTCATATTTATAAGATGAAGTCAAAGTTATAACTTTTTATCTAATAATTACGACTTTGAATGTCATCACCTTTTTATGTCATAAATTTAACTTTTCAATGTTTCAATTCCAACTTTTTATCTTATGGTCATGACTTTGTGTGTCATTGCAAAAAAGTTAAATTATTAAAAAAAAAGAAAAGAAAAACAATATTACATTTTTTTATCATATATTTTAAATACAAGTATATAATATAACTATATTAATATATAACATGAAAATGGAATAAAAATATGTTCATATAAATATTTTAATCAAACTCACCATCACTCATTTCGATTTATAAACAAACATGCATATTTAGTAGAGCTCATGAGAGCGCTTCAAAATAATTCTAATAAAGTGGTTATATTTTAATGCAATTTAATTTCATATATAGGTGTAGGGTTGTTCTACAACAAATTATATAAAAACAGCAATTAAACCATTCTGGATTCAATTTTTTTTATTCATAATTAATACACTAGTTTCTGTGAGCAAGCAATCAAAAACAGTTAAAGATACAAAATACATATTGATACAAAGACGGGAGATATTTTGCTAAATAACAGAGCACCAGTTAAGGCATTTTAACAGAGAGTGCCATTGTTTGAGAATGTGTTCTAGAGCGGAGGAATTACTGTTTGCCATTGCCATTGATGGGCATTTTCTTGAAGTCGTCAGACTCAGCAGGGCTTTGACTTTGGGCCGGGCAGAAGTCTTCTCCACGAAACACTTGAGCGCCGGGAAGGAGTCCAGACAGGTGGGGCTGAGGACTTTAAGATTCAGCAGAAGGTCGAACAGGTTGTAATCTGCAAATGAGATCTATGAGGAAGAGACATGAAACATTGGCGATGGTTAGAACTGAACAAGTACTAAAACTAGTTTGTATTTCTACTGGAAGCCTCACCTGATCGCCGACTAGGAAGCCAGATTTGTTTTTGGCCAGAATGGCTTCAAATGGTTTGAGATGGTTGGGCAGATCTTTGATGAATGCTTCTTTACCAGTGTCCTACACAAAATAATACACATATCTAGAGTCACACTGCTGACAAAACATTGATATTCATCATGCATTTGCTCTAAAAATGTCTCGAAGGGTGATTATTTTTTATTTCCAGTACTCACATATTCCTGGTAGATCATCTTAATATATTTAAGGCGCAGATCCTCAACGCTGTCGTTCATCATGTCGATGAGAGAAGCCTCGCAGTCGGTTTTCCCATATGCACCTGAATGTGTGAGGATAAATGAAGACAGCTCTGTACATACAGTAGTATGCATTACGCAATAAAGATTCAATACAGTAGCATGCATGTTTAAATAAGCGAGAGGCGTCCAGTTGTCATCTCAGGAATTAATGCATAAAGTGCAAATATCAAGTAAATTAAAATAAATCATGGCTGATTCTACTTTTGGTTCATTGCATTGCATTGCATTTTGGGATAGAGTAGGATGCTCGGTTTGTATATTTCACAAAAGGTTTTCCAAATTTCTCATTCTAACATTTTTAAAGTAAACTTAAGTAAGCTTGATTTGATTCTGATGCATTAAAGTGGGGAAATTTCTGTTGTTCTAAACCTGAATTAAGTTCTTTTTCTGTTGAATATAAAGGAAGATATTTTGAAGAATGTTGGTAATCAAGCAGTTGCTGGTCCCAATTGACTTCTATAGTATAGAAATTAATACTGAAGTCAATGGGGACCATTAACTGTTTGATTACCAACATTCTTCAAAATATCTTGTGTTCAACAGAAGAAAGAATTGAATACATGTTTAGAGAGAGAAAATAATGACAGAATTTACATTTCTGGGTAAACTACTAAACTTTTTTACCATGTCTGCGACCCAAATGCCTTAGCATAGCATTGGACTGATACAGGACCAGGTCACCATCCTGGAATTTGGGCAACTGTCCAAAGACCTAAAACAAATCAAGCAAGAAACCATCAATATGCAGAGCAGGGATTTCAGCTCAAGCTACATGCATAAACCATGCGTGGATTATTTACATTTATACAGTTCAAATAGAACATGAGCATAAAGACTCACACAGGTGGCTTTTAGATCCCCCTTCATCCACTCATCAAAGGTCACCAGGTTCTCCTTGAGTTGCTGCCCATAGTCAGCCAGCATCATCTTCAAGGCTCCACATCTGCCTGGAAGAGTCACATGACACGGGTGTTACTATAGTACAATCCTCTTCGTGTGCGATCACATGCCTCAAAGCACATAGTTAGGCATAAATGATACTACAAACACTATTTTAGACTGCTTACAGATAACAACTTCACATTTAATGAATCATGAGGAGCTGTTGCCATTTGCCAGTTTATGAGCATGTAGACTGAAGTTCACTACCATTCATTCCTCATTCCCAATCTAGGGCAAACGCCTTCAGACACAATGTCCGCGTGGACAACTAAGAGCTGGCCGGATGCCAAAGATTATGAATGGAGCAAAGAGTGCATTTGTGCATCGTCTAGTAAAATAACAAGCTATATTATAATGTGCATTTTAAAGTTGCATGCAAATTCAATCAACTACTAAAAGATGAGAGCTCTTTAAGAGTTGCATAACTGGCTTGTGTTGCACTTTTGCTCGCAGGTCCATTGCTCATGAAAACTTTCCAGACTTTTCTGAAGGCTTAGACACATCATGTGACAAGATTAAAAAAACTGCTTTCATACACACCTTTGACCGCGAAGTATGTGAGTGTGTAGGGAGCCACTGTAGTAAAAAAACACATGTCAAACAGATTAGAGAGATTGCAGAACTCATGAAACCACCCGAAAGGAAGTAATCATACGGAATACAGCAGCGATTTTAAAGTTAGACTTGCACACTAGTTACTTATATGGTTTACTGAATTGCATGCTAATAATGCTCCATCCACAACGCCATTGTTTTTTTGTTGTTGTTGTTGTCTCAATGCACGAGTATACGTAACATTAGCCTGCATTCATTGTGGTCACATGATTTAACACATATTTTGAACATACGATGAAAAGTCAAGTCAAGCAAAATGAAAAATAAGAATAGCACATAGATCTGTTGGTGTAGCCTACTATTCAGCTCAGTTTGGATATATGCGTGCATTGATTGCCTCGAGTAGATCGATAGTGTAATGTCAGCAGTGGGACGGCGCCGTATATCATGTTTTCGCAGCGCTAATGCAACCATTAGCAAGTAAAGTAATGCATCCGACACTAATGCATGGCCTTACAGTGCGCACTTAGAGCAGAAGGCAAAAGTGCATGTGACAGTCATGAAGTACTTACTCGTGTAGTAGATCTTGAGCGGGTTGAAGACTGTGCACGCGCTGTTCCTGAAGTGAAGTGAAGTGCGCGCGAGGCTCTTTTTATAAACCCGCGGTTTTTGATGAGTCACGCTCGCGCCCTGTGCGCACACAAAGCGTGTTTTATGTTGCATTCGTTATGACAACACTTAATAAAAGAATATGTTTGATTTCCTGTGGGTCAGTCGTGTTGTAGTACTGGTGATTAAAAAAAATGCGTACGTTTAAAATAAGAAGTGACTAATCTCGAGCACCTGACTTTATTAATATACATTTTTAGAAGGATAATGCTTGAAGAAAAGGGTAGAAATACATTGAGGGATTAACAGTTTGCTTGCATGTCAACTCAACATATGTTTTTCATATTTTAATTTGATATATTTTTAACATCTTTAAAAAAAATCATAATGTCTGTAATTCTATAGCCCACAGAATTTTTGAGTCAGACAAATCAACTAATAACTCCAAACATTGCATGAATTAAGCAAGAAAGCACCCACACCACTGTAGCATTGTAGTCACTTGCATTTTCCTCAAGTTTGGGATTAAATCTGGTTTAATATGGTTTGGTATGCATGACTCTCTCATGATTTCATATGCCAAAACAAAGAAAGAAAATGAGAAAAGGAAAGCCAGCACAGTTCAGGTCAGAGATGGTCCTTTCCACCCAGTTTGCATGCCAAGCATTTTTTCATTGCATTGGTCTGGTCTCCATCATCCCTTTTAGACAGCTGGCCCAACAGCTGCAGGAAAAGAGAGGAAGGAAATGAGAGAGAGACAGAGAGAGATTGCAGTTTTATTGAGAAATGGACATGCGGCATGCTTGCATTGAGAAAATACTCTCAGCGCTTCTGTTCCTGATTTATCTCAGAGGAGCTTGTTACTCGTCACACCTGGGATTACTAACCTGATGAAAACAAACCAGGGTTTGGCATTACAGAGTCTGAAGCAGTTTAGTCTGATGGGTCCAAATATATTTTGCAAGCAGGAAATGTCAAATGCAATGTCCTATATGTTTAAAGTCATCATAAACTATTAAAAATGAAATATTGGAATGCTGTATATAAATGATTCATTTGTGCATTGTTTTAAATTCATGGTCCTCATAATCTTGAATCAGAATAAGTTCCTCTCGCAGCATCTCTTCTCTTCTCTGATGATGTGGGCGGGGCCACCTATCACTCACATGAGATCCACCAATAGCAAACCACAACCAGCCAATCAATTCCACACAGATAAACTCAAGCCCCGCCCACAACTTCAGTTTCATGCTGACTTTAAGAATTAAGAATCCATTTAAAAATGCATATCGTCACCTTCCTAAAATAATTGCCCAAGTCATTTTCATTTTCAAATATTATTTTAGGAAGGTGACGATATGCAAGAGACGGTCATGAAACCCAAATGTAGGCTACATGTCAGAAATGGGCTTGTCTGGCCTCACCTGAACTCCTCCTGTCATCAGTCAGTCGTTGGGATTGTATTTGCTGTTGTATCATCTGGTTCTTCCCGTTCAGTCCTTATTGTGGAGATGAATAGTCAGGTAAAAGTGCAGAATCACCATTGTACACCAAAGGCTACAGTATAAATGCATAAAGCACACAATCTAAATGTGATCACATTGTACGGTATTCAAATGTCAGTGTAACATTAACTGTAGGCCTTTAAGTTGATCATGTACGTCTTCAGAAAGAGTTCAGACATGATTATTTCAGAGGAGTGACAGCAGCTGATAGCGTGCAGATGAAATATACAGCATTAAATGTCACATTCTTTGAACAAAATGCATTAAGGAAAGTGTGTGCATATGGCATAAGTGTGAGATGTGAGTTGCATGCACTTAAAATCATAACCATAAACCTTTTAAATTCACCTGATCATAACTGTGTTTTAATAGGGACAAGATCTGCATAGTTCCTGGACATATTTAGCTTTTAATGCAAGGTAAAGTAGTATAATGTCATTATTTCACTTGCCAATGAAAGCAGTGGTTATGCAACAGCACGTATTGTGGAGATGTTATTTTAGTATTTGGTCTATGAAAGATTTATCCATGTCAGTCCCATGCAGAGGAGATTGAATCAAAACTTACAATTATTTTGTTTTTGGGAATATTGTGTTTTTTATTATTAATGATTTATCTGTGCACATCATTATATTTTAAATTCATGTTCCTGGTAATGTTAAATCAGAATAAGTTCCTCTCGCAGCTTCTCTTCTCTTCTCTGATGATGTGGGCGGGGCAACCTGTCACTCACATGAGATCAGCCAATAGCAAACCACAACCAGCCAATCAATTCCCCACAGACAAAATCAAGCCCCGCCCACATTTGTTCTTGTTCCAGAAGCGTTTCACTCAGATATACAGAACAATAGAGGAGAAAAGATGATCATAACTTCTGTTTCATGTCAGCTTTAAGAATTAAGAATCCGTTAAAAAAAATGCATATCTGTTGACAATAATGTTAATAATAGTGGACGCATCCTCCTATGATTATCCCAATGTGCATGAGAAAAAATTACTTTTCCAAATTATTTCTAAACAATCCTAAGGCTTTTAAGCACAAATTGCACCATTTCCTGAAAACTTTTAAAAAAACTTTTGCTGATAATTTACTCCCCCCCATGTCATCCAAGATGTCCATGTCTTTCTTTCTTCAGTCGAAAAGAAATGAAGGTTTTTTGATAAAAACGTTCCAGGATTTTTCTCCATATGGACTTCAATGGGGTCCAAACGGTTCAAGGTCCAAATGAGCGTTTCAGTGCAGCTTCAAAGGGCTTTAAACGACACCAGACGATGAATAAGGGTCTTATCTAGCGAAACGAGCCGTCATTTCAAAAATAAATAAATAACTTTAAGTTTTATAAGCACAAACGCTCGCCTTGCTCTGTTCTGTGATGCGTACTAGTGACGTCATGTAATACGCAATTACGTTGAAAAGGTCACGCTTCTTGACGTATGTGGAAGTACCGAGTCAGTGTTTACAAGTTGAACGCGCAAACAAAGTCAAACGCCGTTTACAAAAAAAGGAAATTAAAAGGTAGTACAACGATGTCGGGCGATTTTGAACTTAGAGGAGAAGATGAGATGCAGTTTTACACCTTTCTGAACCGGAATACACAGAGGAGAAGCGTGACCTTTTCAACGTGATTGTGTATTACGTGACGTCACGAACGCACATCACAGAACAGAGCAAGGCGAGCGTTTGTGCTTATAAAACTTAAACTTTTTTATTTATTTTTGAAATGACGGCTCGTTTCGCTAGATGAGACCCTTGTTCATCGTCTGGTGGCGTTTAAAGCCCTTTGAAGCTGCACTGAAACGCTCATTTGGACCTTGAACCGTTTGGACCCCATTGAAGTCCATTATATGGAGAAAAATCCTGGAATGTTTTCATCAAAAACCTTCATTTCTTTTCGACCTGAAGAAAGAAAGACATGGACATCTTGGATGACATGGGGGGGAGTAAATTATCAGCAAAAGTTTTTTTAAAAGTGAACTACTCCTTTAAGCGAAGCTTTTCCCATGACTCTTGTGGATCCTCTCACCCGGGCAACGGCTCTGAGCACAACAGATCACTATTATTAGATAAACCAGCATAAACAAACAGGTATGGTCTAATGTTTAGGAGCCAAATACATTTTAGGCAGGGACGTGCGGTCAGGGTAGGCAGTGCCTCACCAAAGGAAATATTGACATTACATTTATTAATTCCAAGAGCTTTTTTAATCACCACATTATTAATTGCATTAATTTTATTCCAAATATCAATTTTTGTAACAAAAATGTTCAGGAATACCCATAATATACTCCTTTTACCATTGTTTGCTTCTAAAAACCATTGTTTCATGCAGGAAATTCAAGGCCATGGCCATTGAGGCAGAGGTTATCAGTGCCTCTTTGGTCCATAGACCGTAGTTTACGTAGATTTGCGCATGCGCAGTCCGTTCTCACGCTGTGTTGAATGATCAACATTGAGGCAGAGACTGAGCTTGCTTCATGTCACGTGATCCACTCGCTCTCACTCACTCTTAGCATCTAGCCGTCACCTCTGCCACATTTGTTCTGTATGTCTATCTGTGCGATTCTGGTGCACTTCGTAAGGGTTAAAACCAGTGACGTAACTTTGTTTTAAAAAGTGGGTGGGGACAGGTGTGTGTGTGTGTGTGTGTGTGTGTGTGTGTGTGTGTGTGTGTGTGTGTGTGTGTGTGTGTGTGTGTGTGTGTGTGTGTGTGTGTGTGTGTGTGTGCGTGCGTGCGTGCGTGCGTGCGTGCGTGCGTGCGTGCGTGCGTGCGTGCGTGCGTGCGTGCGTGTGTGTGGCCTGGTAAACCCTACGTTAAGGGGACAAAATGTCCCGACAAGGATGGCAATATCCGAAATCCTTGTTAGTGTGGGGACATTTTTTGGTCCCCATGAGGAAATCAGCTTATAAATCATACTAAGTGATGTTGTTTGAAAATGTAAACATGCAGAATGTTTCCACTAACTTTAGGGTTAGTGTAAGGGAATAGAATATACAGTCTGTACAGTATAAAAATCATTATGTCTATGGAAAGTCCCTATAAAACATGAAAACACAACGTACGTGTGTGTGCGTGCGTGCGTGCGTTGTCAGATGTTCTGGGTTTCTGGTTCGAATCCGCACTCCTATAGTTTTTTTTTTTTAAAATCAAAACCGAATAAGTTCATCAGTGGTTGTATTATATCAAGCAGGGACACGTTTGTGTGCATTTTTGTTTTGTGATTTCACCGGAACAAACAAAGAGTCTCCGAGACGGATTGAAGTGCGCGTGTGTGTGAAGACTGTGTGTTAGCCACAAGATAACACTGTAACCGCGCCACCGATCGCCACTTTGATCACTTGATTTAAAAAAACACATAATTCAGGGATATATTCAGCAAGCCTGTCAAACATGTGCTTGCAAAGCATGTTTATGTTTGCTTTTATGATCTTTAAATGAATTATAGCTAAGAGATAAAGCCTCTTATAGCTAATAATTCATTTCAAGACCACAAATGCAAACATAAACAGGCATTTCAAGCAATTATAATTTCACACGGTTACTGTGATTCCTGATTCTCATTCGGCCTCAGCTTGATAGAGCCGACACCAATACGAACATGGAAAAACTCCCGAAACAGAAATAATCGGAGAAAAAAAACATTTAGATAAAAATACAGATGCAAGCATAAATTACAGGGTCAGGCACATCACATGCAATATGAATCCAAAGGAATTAAGACTTTTTTGGCAATTTTATATTATGATTATGAACAGTTTCAACTTTAATCTGATCTGAGCACTTAGCATTGTTCCCAAACTCTTACATGGTCGCAAAGTCACACTCATTTTATTGCAACATCCCAAAGCGTTGCAAAGATACAGTCTCACTTCCTGTTTGCTGTCTTGAAAGCTTTGGAGACTTCAGTTTGGTCTCTTTTTAAAGAAGAAAGTTTAAAATTATAAACTTGAAAAAAGTTAAACAATTTTACATTTATTGTAATGAAAAAAGCACAAAAATTAAATTATTTTTTTTTACATTAAATCAACCTCAAATTTGGAGCACACCTTAAATATATATATATATATTTAAAAAAGGTGTGCTCCAAATTTGAGGTTGATTAATATCTAAAAAGATGATTCCACTATAGATGAAAGGTGAAAGAAGGTAAAAAAATAAATTCATTTTTCATAACATTCACAACAATACAAGTGTGATTATGTTTTTCAGGACCATTTAACCTTTTCAAATCATGTTCATTTTGTGTGTGTGTGTTCACACAGCAAGTGCCCAAACCTGTTCACTGTGACTTGCACGTTTCAACAGCGAAAGCAAGGACCGATGCAAACTATTATATCTAGTAAATCGTCTCCGTGTTTATGGCTGCGTTTGCAGTGATTATCCAAAAACTGGTTCTTCCAGTCACTAGAAGTGCAGAATCACCCAAACACACCATATAATGCCATAGCAAACATGCAACTGTACTATAAACTATAAACTAAACTATAAACTATGTGTGTTTGCATTCGCCAGCTGACTCGTCCTGATATTGTTGATCTACATTGAAGTTATTCCTGTTCATACAAGTTACCATGAAATCTACAGTAGTCTCCATGTCCAGCTTCTGGTTTAAGACATTCATACTCAACATGACAAGTCATGGCATGACAACACTGACAAAAGGACAGACTTTTAGCCTGCATTGAAGCTTTCCCTTTTGTCTGGCACACTAGACCAGACTTGCTGTCTAAAGGCAAATACTTATATTAAAGGGATAAAAATGCATGCAAATTCTGTTTTATTTACTCACTCTAATGTGATTCCAAACCTGTATTCATTTATTTCTTGTAACACAAAAGAAGATATTTTGAAGAATGTCAGATACCGAAAAGTTTCTGGTCCATGAAACGTTTTGTTTTCTGAAAACAATCCAGAATAGAATTAGCATGAAATCCATAGTGAGTTATTCTTCTGATTGACCTATACAAACTGAACATGTATGTGTATGCATCAGAGGGTTAATAGAGTTTCTCAGATTGTCACAAACAAGAGTCATAACTATTATTTGATCAAAGCCAGGTTCTAATATTCTGTTTAAAAAAGTTGCATATAGGGTGCAATGACATAGTTAAGGTTTCTTTCTTTCTTTCAGTCAGATGACCAAACTCAATACCCGGACTAGCACGTGTCATGTTATTTATTAAGTGCTTAATGTGATATTTACGTGAAGGAAAAAGTGGAGGATTTTTTTTTTTAACCATTGAATATTAACTCATATGGATATCAGAATGTAAACTATTCTGAAACTGTAGCTCTGTATTTCTACCAAACCCACACAAATCAAACAAACCTTTCCCAAGGCTGAGCTGCGCAAAGTTCACTGGTCACAATATAAATGACAACGAAAAGCTTTCTGTGCACGCATGAAGACAATACAGTCAGACAAAACACTGAATTTTCATGCAATGCTGCACTGTTTATAATGGAGGCTGGTGGTGTCACAGTGTTCCTCCAGTAACATGATTTCTCATTCTGATGTGAGTTAACCTAAAAATGTCCAATAATTTGTTCCTAAATATTTCACGAGCATCACGGAAAGGGAACCAATGTTAAACAAGGGCTGTAACATTAGTCTGGGTATTGAATGGTGTTTTGTAATCTGAACTCAGTGCTTTATGCAACATCGATGCCACAAAAGAAAAAAAAGAAAGGGGGAACTTGGGTGTATCCTGAAATATAGGCTAATGGAGACAAAACACAACAGAACTTATCAAATAAATGACCTGATGTCCTGTAGGATGGGTGACACTTTCATCAGCCTCTTTAGGGCTTGATGGTGTCGTGTGCTAGAGTGGCATTATGCTACAGGATTTATTTCGAAGAAAAAAAAATCTTGTCAGAAGTGGGATTCGAACCCACGCCTCCAGAGGAGCTGCCGAAGGATAGTCCGACAATATGGGGATAATGTTGAACAATGTTGAACGCCACAGCCAATCACGTAGACGCGCTATAACATTTGCAGCCAATCAGAGAGCGCCATTCTTGACATTTTCTTATCATTTTCGACATTTGACCAATCAGAGTACAAGATTTTCTCATCATTTTCGACATTTGACCAATCAGAGTAAAAAGAAATCTCTACGGCATGTTAATGCTTATCACCGCTAGGTGAAGTCAGAAAGATAGCCAAGTGTCAATCAAGTTGTTGCCGAACTGAGCCGAAAGTGTACGGAGCGGTACGAAGTGATGATCCCCAGGGGCGTGTCAGAGGTCAAAAAAGTTCAGTTAGACGTCGAGCATCACTGGTCAGGTTGTATCATTTGAACGGAGGACTGCGAAACAAAATTTTTGGTAAATGTAACGTTATTTTCGGACAACAGGTAAGAACGAATAATGTAATTGTATATTTGAATATATCGTTTGGGCTTTTTTTAAGAAAACATTTTTATTAATTCTAGTTTTGTCCAAAACGATTTAACCTTAACTTACCTAGCCCCCCCCAACAAAAAATAGAAATGTCTGGCAAAAAATCCCATAAAGCCATGTCGGATGCTGACTGGATTTCAAGACTAAAAAAGTTTGCCAGCACAGGAGTTTGGCCTTCAAATGAGGGTAACAGGCCAGCTCCTCGACAGAAAAAGTGGCATGACGTGTATCAAAAGGTGAGTGTGCTTTTGTCACCTTTTCATGGCAGTAAGGAATAAAAATGACATTTTAATGACAAATTCAATTTGTACCACTGTAGTTGAGGTCAATAAAACATTCATGACAAAGTTATAATGGCCTCATGACCAACCACATAACAGTTAAGCTCCACATAACAGTTTAATGTAATGTTAACCTATAAAGCTAAGTGGTTTCTTAAGTTTGATAATTAATCTGCTATGTCATGTTTATGACATATTATGTTATCTTGGTATTGTCAAGTTATTATGACACTGACCGGTTATGATGTATTGGTTAATGTCAAATTGTCATAAGAAAGACATCTCAAACAATGTCATATTTGCATTAAAAATGTCATAATTGACCGAATGACATTTAATGGCAGTTTTCATAAACATGCATAAAACCTCCTGCATATTCATGATTATGAAGGTGTCATGTCAGTCTTATGCACACCCCTTCAAGTAAAGTGTTACCGTGTGAAATGTTCCTCACTCTTTCTCTCTAATTTTACAGTTTGTATCTCCCCTTCAAAGAACATGAATAAAAATAAATATGACACACGTCATGGAAAATGACAGTAAATTAGTTTGCCATTCCTGTTTAGTTGAAATCCATGTACTGTGTATGGCATGTGTCATAATGTTTACAGATTGAAAAATGTCCGATGCAGTCTCGCGGCCAGACAACCTTGCTCAGAGAGGTCCCAAAGTGCATGTGTGGTTTTCACACTCAAAAGGTAACAATGTGAAGATGTTGCAAGTATTAAAACATAATAATAATAATTTACTGAATAAATGTTTCTCGTTCAAAAGTGATTGAAGCTGATGTCTTTTTCGGTTGTCTTAAGCAGGCCGCAGTCTCTACTGGACAAGCACCAAGGGTTGTGGAGCAACAGTCTGCCGGTACTGGCCCAGCACAGGATGTCATGGAGCAGAGTCAGCCTCAGCCTCGACTCCAGCCCCAGCCACAGCCTACTGCATCTGTGACATCTAGGATGATACCAAGTTTGTCAATGGTAATAATTTTTTTATTAATACATGTATTATTAATTCAGTCATCATGCATCTACTTCCAAGTATAACCTTAATTACTGTTAATAAACACTTTATCTTACAAGCTATGTGCAAACTAGTTTTGAATCAATGTCATTTTTAAAAGGTACCTGTTGAATTACAATAATACTCACATTCTAGCAATGCCTTCCCACTCATTTTTCTATTCTAACTGTGCTTGCTTCAATCTATATAAGTAACAGAGGGTGTAAAGCAAGAAAGCAGTTAATTTAGGTTTATGAAATATTGAAACAACAGATATTTTCTCATTGACCAAAAATGTAATAATATTTTTTGCCACTGTGCTGTTACAGCTTATTTTGTCATTTAGTTTAAATTGTTTTGCCCTATTTTAGTTTACCAAGCCAAGATTTGGTGGGTCCCACATTTCTGCCGCAAAGCCAAATCTAAGTGTGGCTAGGAGACCATCTCAGGTTGATGACCAACCCAGCGCAGCAGTGTCCAGTGCCCCTACACCAAGCACCACTGTCTCTGTAAGTACTGGCATAATCCACATTGCATTCTATGAATACACATTCCACTCCTGTGCACTTTCCTGTGCACAAATATCTTGTATTCCAGGAAATCTTACAACAATGAAGTAATAACAGTACTATATACTCTTTTAAATAAATAGATTTTATGTACAGTACTGTTCAAAAGTTTGTGTGGTCAGTAAATTGAGACTTTTTTTCTGCAATGACACATTAATAAATACATTTGAAAAAACATTAAAATAAGCAGCAATATTATTTCCCAGTATAACTGTTTTTGACTGTATTTTAATCTTCTTTCAAAAACATAAAATAAACAGAACAGCATTGAACAGCATTGTATAATTCCATCCAGGATGAGTTACAATTATTGGACAGGTATGTTTGACTGTTTCTCTTGTTATATATACAAAATCTATTATATTTCACTGCATGATTTTACAGACACAATATCCTGGAGTTCCAGCCTCTGTCCCCAGAACCACTGCAGATGTGACCAGTCCTGAGTCTTGCGGTATTGTCTCGGTAAGCAATTTAAAATTCTATTGGTCTAAAATTATTTATTTTGCATATTAACTGTCATAACTCACTAGAGTCGCACAAAATAGATCTAGCAGCTGACACAATTCTGAAAACATTTGGAACAAATGTACCAATTATATTCTTTTACCTTAAGTACGTATTTGACATCCAATATTTTCTATTTTATGTGAGGGTAGTCTTGGATAGATAAAGCGCTAATTAAATAAATTACCTGCTAGACTAAATGTTTTTTTTCTTTTTCCTTCACAGACTGCTCCTTCCGGGGTGTCATTGCAAGCTCCATCTGCAGTTCGACTGCATCGTTTGTGGTCGGAGACCTTGCCGCCAGAGGATCACAGGTGGATTGCCAGCAGGCTTTTTAAAATGGGGCCCAAGGGAAAACCAGAGCTTCGAGACAACCTACAGCTCTGGTATTACCCACCACAGCCAGCACTTATTTACAACCAGGCTCCAGCTCCAGACAGATTTTTTTGTCATGCTCTGTTGCTGTGGATGCCGTACAAGCTGTGGAAGATCAAGGCTCTCTGTCCCAATTCGGCCTGCGGGCAGCATCAGCTGACAGGAGGCGGTCTGCACAAAAGGGCACGGCAGGTTCTGGACATCGATAGGATGTACAACATGGTCACAGAAACCCTCATCTGTACCAAGTGTAAAGCCTCGCATGTGTCCTGGAGTCAGACTGTCCTTCGACAGCTGGATCTGGGCCATCGCTCTGAATTTCGGGTCATCCTCACGCGGAAGTAAGTACACTTTAATTCCACATCCAGTTGATACCTCATCATCACATATGTTTGCAAATACTTTACAAATCAAATATGTAAAATATATGAATGTGTGGATTTTGCTTTTCCTAAGGTATGCCTGTGATATGAGAGTCATTCGGCTCCTGCGTGAGCGTGGCCTAGGCAACAGTCCCACGCGGGTCATCAAACAGCTGCGTGAGAACCACAGCGAGGAGTGGCTGCAGCGTATGGCCCGGTACACCACCCAATGCGTGGACTTCCTCAAACGACCCGGGGTGTTGCAAATACAATTCCAGGAACCCCCAGAGCCTACAGTGGTGCCAAGCTGCAAGTGGCTGCTCACCGTTTACAGCCAAGACATCCTGACAAGACTGGATGAAATCCATGCAAGGATAACATCCACGTATGGTTCAGTCTTGAAGATGGATTCCACTAAAAAGGTTAGCAGGGGATTTTTGTTCATTTATGGTGTTTACTGTTATATCATTATCAGAGCATGAGTATCATATTCTACATGGTGTGATGTTTCATTACATTGCATGCTTCCTGTCATCTACTGCAGATCACTAAGAAGCTGGCTGGGACGGCAAGGGGAACGGGACTCTGGCTTACCTCTGTTGGCAATGAGTTTGGTCAGGTGCTCATGAGTGTGCTGACAGCACAGGAAGGAGCAGGACTGGACATGATGGTCGATGGTCTGGTGAAAAGGTACCAGCAGGCTAGTGTGGATCCACCTGCTGTTTTGTACGTGGACTGTGGCTGCTGCACTGATGTGGGTGAGACCAAGCTGAAAACCAGATTCAGAGGTTGGCCTGATCTCAAGATTCGCTTGGACATCTGGCATTATATGCGCAGGATTGCCATGGGGTGTACAACTGATGCCCATCAGCTGTATCCTATCTTCATGTCACGGCTGTCAGCGTGCATTTTTGAGTGGGATGCGGCTGATGTTTCTATGCTTCGCAAAGCAAAGAGAGAGCTATTGATATCCCAGGGTTGGCCTGCGCTGACAGATGAAGATGTCAACAAGCATCTTACCAGGGATGAGCTGGCACTCCATTGCCGGAGGAGGACCTGCGGAGAGGAGACTACCATCCTTCTCCTTGAGCGGCTGCTTACAGAGCTCCTGAGCAGCAAGGGCAAAGACTCCCTGGGTGTTCCTCTGCTGGACCGAGAAAGGATGGAGCACATCTGGAATGTCCAGAAGAAGCATGTGAAATGCATTCAAGACCCCCCTGGTGTTGTGCTCTATACTGAGACAGGGAGCCTAAACAAGGGAGGCGTGCTTCTGAAGACCTACAGATGTGCCAGAGGATCCACTTCTCTCGAGTCCTTTCATTTACATCTGAACCGTTTTATCCCAGGTATTGTCTTTGTCACACACACTGTGCATGTGTAAAGAAAGAGCATTAAGTGTTTTGTGTGTTTCTTTAACACCCCCTAAACACTGTTGTGTCTATTTACAGGGACCAGTGCAAACAGTCTGAATTTTCAGATTTATCTGCTGGAGGGTCTACACCGGTGGAACCAGGACCGGGAGGCTGCTTCCCTGTCATCGGAGCCATCAGCTTTGCGCAGCTACACAGGAGAACTTGTTCACTGCGTAAATAGCAATTACGAAAAGCTGTTTGGCAGGAAAGTGGTCCCCACGTTTTGTCCCCCTGCATGTTACACCGGTGAGAATTATTTTATATATTTTTTATTTTATCAACTTGCAATTTCTGTGTAACCTCCGTCTATATGTCAGATTTAACCCTATAGAGTCGATTGTATCATAATTGATATGCAAGTTTCTAAAGGCCTCTAAATGATCAACATGATCAAAACTTTTCAGGAAACATGGCCTCTGTCGTCTGATTGATTATAGTCTTTTAGTATAATTGTAAAAGTGTCCACCTTGAGCTCGTGCTTCATGTTTCTTTTCACTGTGAAACCTTTACTGATTTTTATAAACTAATTGTAAAAATAACTTTTATATTGTTAGTAATATGTAATGACTGTAATATGTAATAAATATGTAATGACAGCTTGGGTTCACTTGATTAGAAAATCATGTTACATGTACATATCAAAATGATCATCAGACTTTTCTCTCAGTCATCATTGTATTGCATCTCATTTCATGTTTTGCCCCCATAATTAAACGTGTTGGGCCCCTTAATAAAACAGTTTTTTTTTCTTGACGATGAGCTCTATATTCTCACACTATATGAGCTACTACAAAAGCCTAATGTATCAAATATGATACACAACATTCTATTTCATTTCTGTTTGTTTATTGTTTTTATTTCAGGTGAGCTCATTGGAGTGCAGTATCTGTTCCAGCAGACTGGTCAGGCACTGCAGGACATGAATCCTGACTCTGAGCAGACAGCAGAGCTCATTGAGGACCTCAGTGTGGAGGAGCGAGATGAAGATGAGGGCTTCTGTGACATCAGCGAGGATCACACAATAACAGATCCAGAGGCTGTTCTGTCACCACCATCTTCCACACTGACACTGGGTTCTTCCACCCTGGTCACCAGCAGTGCCACACCTGTACTGGGCTCCACATCCCCTTCACTGGTCCCTGACCCCAAACTTGGCCTCACACAGTCTCCTTCATCCCCTGGACCCTCAGGGACTGCTGTCACACCTGTTCCCTCTGAAACATCTGTTTCAACTCTCCTCTCAGATCCAGAGGATCCTGGTCAGGATGATGATGAAGAAGAGACGGTAAATACCACTCCTTTGCATGTCTTTCAAATTAATTAGAATAATTATGATGAATTAACATCCAGTGCTTTAAATACAGACTTTCCACATATTTTAAATTTAAAAGTATAGCCTAAAATTCATTTGTAAGGTGCAAATACACATCAAGTCAAGTCATCTTTATTTATTTGGTGCTTTGTAAAGAACATGTTAAGAAAATGTCAAGAATGGCACTCTCTGCTTTGTACTATACAGTGCTTTACGGTGATAAACAGGAATAATAACACAATCAGTTATGGAATTATGCATTAGACAGATGTGATGTAATAATTGTATTGCGTGTTTGTGTTTTTTAATAGGCTGTTGACTACCAAAATGTCCCAGGTTATCAACATGTGGACCAGCTGGCAGAATATCTGGTGGATCTCCGGGCCCACACAGCCCTCAGCCTGACCAACCAGGAGGCCAACACCATTATTGCTCTTTGGCAGAACCTGGATGACCGGGACAAGGAACGGGTGGTGTATGACAGTCGATGCCGAAAGAGACTGCTGAGTGGACGCTTCAAAGTCCCAAAGAGGCCCACTCACCCTGGTGTAGAGAGCACCACCAGATGTGTGCTGGGTGCAAGCAGCGCACCTGCTCAGTGGCCTGACTGTTGCCGTCTGGTGGAGACCATCTTCATCAGACTTTGCACTGTCCACCCAAGCCCCAAAAGAAAAGGCAAGGGAGCCCTGTCGAGATGGTCTCTGATCCTGCAAGACTATCGCAGGATAAGGCAGCTTGTACTGGGCAACAGCTTGGTGATGGGAGGAACCTCAATGCAGCTGGTGGAGGTTAACCAGAACACCCTGATTCAGTGGTATAACAGAAGACAGAAAAAGCAGGAGCTGTCTGTGCTGCTTCAGGGTATTCAGTTGCCTCAGCCCCTCCCTGAAGCTCATGAGCCTCTCCAGGTTGCCAAACATCTACGGACTGAGCCAGAACAACCAGGGGAGCAGCACCAGTACAAGCTACCAGAGAGCACAGCTGGTCAGGCAAAGCAGAAGCAGACTTCTGTTGGGCGACCCCCTCTCAGACCCAAGGCACCAGCGCAGAGTCAGATGCTGCTGACACCATCTGCACCTGGAGCATCACTGCAGATGGTACCAAATATACTTCTACCATCAGCATCAGGTTTCCAGGGTGTGCCAATGTTACAGGGTGTGCCAATGTTCCAGGGTGTGCCAATGTTCCAGGGAGTGCAAATGGTCCAGGGCATCCCAATGGTCCAGGGGATGCAAATGATACAGCCACTGTTACAACCAACAGCTGTACAGGGCACTCGCTTACCCGCTGCACCAGCTGCCAATCCAGACGCCATGCCCAAGAGACCCTACAGGAGAACTGTTGCGGCCAACACTTGCAAAAAATGTGGGCAATTTAAAACAAGTGCAACAGGTCATAGCCAGTTCAGGGGCAGGGTGTACTGCCCACAGACTGAGACTGTTACAAAAGAGGTGTGGTTAGAGGAAATGCGTAGAACCATTCCCAAATAATGTATATATTTTTATGTATATAGCATCATGTAGATAGTGTGAACAGTTGTTTAAATAGTTACTTATGTTGAATATTATTTAATTTTGTTTTTTTAACGTTATTAACATTTTAACTTTTTATTTCTTGTTTTTGAAAACCTATTTCACTTTTCATTTTATTTATTTATTTATTTATTTTTAAAACATGTTATTTCACATTTTAATATTCATTACTGTTCTGTTGGCATGATTGGAAAATAAAAACAAATTGGCAAGTGATTTCTTTTTGACTTTGACTTTCATATAACACTAGTTAATCAGAACACTGCAACAATATAACATTTGTATATAAAAAGATAATTTGTACATTTTGTTATTCTTGTGATTGACATTTTCAGCAAATTAGTTACTATTTAATGGGTTGCATCTTTGTTAATTACAAATAACAGATTTGCAAGTGTCTTGTTTGAATGTAACCTAAAAAAACTTACATAAGATAAATAATAATACAACAGCTACTAAATAATAACACTGTTCCATTGGTAATTATATATTTTTATGAAAGAATATTAAAAAACACAAACAAATTACATATGTATATTTTATTAACAATACTTTATTATAACAAAAATATTTTATCAGTACACTGCAACAAGATAACATTTGTATTTTAAAATATAATTTGTACATTTTGTTGTTCTTCACTCATTTTTCAGCATATTAGTTACTATTTAATGGGTTGCATCTTTGTTCATTGCATAATAATGAAAATAACATTATTTTTCATGAAAGAATATAAAAAAAACAAATTACATATGTATATTTTATTAACACTGGAACAGTATGCATTCAAAAACGATTCTTATTTAATTAACTAATAAATATTACAAAATGTTGTCTTTAGCTGGATTCGAACCCCTGTCTTCGTGAGCACCTGCAATAGAAAACAGTGTAATATAAAAGCGGGATTTTCCTACACGAAGAAACCGGAAAATGTATCATAACACCTATGATAAGGAAGGCATATGTCTGAATGTCACATTTCACCCTTTCTTTTCTTCATTTTTTCTTTCTCTTCTTCCCCTTCTCTTTTTCTTCCTTCCCCCTTTTCTTCCCTTCTTCCCCACCTTTGTTGGACTATTGTTCCCCAGCTTGAACGCAGCGCCTTAGACCGCTCGGCCATCCTGACTTTGCGCTACAAAAATTAATTCAAATAAAATGAATTGACCTGAATCAAATAAAAATAGCATGAATTTGACATTGCTATTAAGCTTTTGGCTTGCTAAAACATCTTTGATTTCCGAAATGAATACGGGACATTTTCTAGTTCAGCCGTAAAAATATAATTGAAGTCTAATTTTACATTTATTATCTATTAATTTAAAAACGGGGAGAATAGAGACCCAAACTCTTTTTTATAGGGTTTTTACATTAGCCTATACACATAAGTGAGATATCATGATCTTCTTCACAAAACAGTAAAAAACATCTTAAAGGAATGATGAGTCGAAACTTGAATCGAAACTCTATGCTATTTTTTTGAGAGAGATGCTAACTGTCTAATCAGATTCAACGATCTATGCTAGCATCATATCTCCAGCATCATCCTAAAGACGTGGGTGTGTTTTATTAGGCTACACGAATGAAGCTGTAAGTGTAGACTAGGGCTGCACGATTTGGGGAAAATGTCATTTATTGAGGTCAATATTGCCGTAGTACGGCGATATCATAAACAAATTGTTTCATGAGTCAACTTGCTTGGTTCTAAAGCAAAATTCACACACAGATTAGCCGAGTGATAATTCTGAAATGTGTATTTCTCAACAACTAAATGATTGATAACACCTTTGATGATCAACAAGCCATTGACGTCTGGATAAAAATGACAACCCTCTCCATTTAAACATTAATTATAGCCATCCAACATTACAGTGATTCCGTCATTACAATTGAAAGCTATTTGTTTAGAACATTAATTAGGCTAAAAAATTAGCTTTTAATTTTATTGAACTTCAAACAATCCTCACATAAATCGCATAGGATTGAAATCGCGATTGCGATAATCGTGCAGCACTAGTGTAAACACAATTACAATGTCTTTAAAGTCTGCAAACAGAGCACAGATGTAGTAAATTAGCTACTTTATGACACATATTGTTTGTGTGCCGAGGTTCATGGTCAGCCCTCCTCTAGATCTGTCAAATAATGCCTTTCGATAATAAAGGTGATTTATATCATCCATGAGAATGCGGACATTACTCTCTCTAAATATTACTCATTGAACTTAATATGTTTTATGACAGAAACGGAATTGTTTGATCCAGTTGCATGTAAGTCTATTATTAACATAAAATCAAATGTTTTTAAATAATAGTATCATGCATGCTTCATTTCAGGATCTAATTATGCCAAATGATACTTCAAAGCTCGAGAATGAACATTGATAGCAAGGCTCTTTAGTCATTGCATAGACTTGTATTGTCCGCAGCCCTATTGCATAATATTTCATGAACCATGGGATATCATGAATAATCTGATCATGTGACGCGCTCAAAGACACAGACTTTATACAACCGTCTCAGAGGAAGACTCTATGGAGCCAAAAAAATGGGAAAACATTTCATATCAAAAGAAAGAAATATCAGAAAAGGAGCTTATCTTCCACCTCGGGGTCGTTTTATAATAAATATCCCAATTTACTGCATACAGTTTTATAATAAAGCAGTCATAAGAACACACTAATGTGCATTTCAATTATTTAAAGGATTATGCAAAGCTTTAATAAATGCACATCTTTCTACTGATCATGTCTTGTTTGTATCAGAACTGGTCAAAGCTTCTTTAAATCCTGCTTTCCAGATCCGACTCCATTCTGGCATAAACGCCTCAGAAATACACAGCATGGGTTGCGAATGGTGAAACATTCAGAGTTTCAGGATAAATGAAATACAACACGTTTGTTTTCTTGAATAGATTTTATATAAAACATTAAAAATGTCCAATTTAGAGTCTCAGTGCTAGTGTATTACAGCAATACTTATTATATATGTCATAGTTACATTTCTTAGGTTTCGCTCTAAAATCATTTAATTGATAAGTATATGAAAATGCATAGCTTATATGTCTAAATATACATAAACAAGCAAAAACATCTGAATTGCACATATTTTCACACACGTGATATTTTGTTTGAGTAGCCCTGCCAGAGCAAATCTCTGATCCTATACATATAAACTGCTGCAGATATTCTGTCTATCATGAAATATACCATCTACTGGTTTTATATGGATATATTGAACATACATAATTCATCAGGAGAGACTTGAATAAAAAAAAAATAAAAAAACGCAGACTTGCACTTTGTGAAATGAACTGGCGCCATCTATGGACCAAAATGATTTTACTAACTATTGATTCTCAACATTCATGTTTATGCAACTGTTTTGTTAGAGTTTGGGTTTTTACATTATACAAATAAGTGAGATATCATGATTTTCACAGGCTCATTTCTGCTCAAACATCACAAAACAGTGAAACAAACAAACAAAAAACATCTTAAAGGAATGATGCACGCACAGATGATATTTCTCACATACAGTCCAAGAGTCGTATGGATTATTTTAATGGTTCAAATTGCGGCTCAGGAAATGATTCCTTCTGAGCGGCACACAAGGATATAAGCCTTATGGGTTTGATAAATCACGATTTTTGGGGCAAA